>CM056744.1:37368347-37418347 GCA_029851415.1 Eretmocerus hayati | reverse complement strand
AGTATTCCTGATGATTAATTTCATTTTTTACCTCATCACGGGGGTATCGAAAAGAATCGCTCGACAACTCCAGTGGGAACAGTGTTCAATGCATCAATGATCACTGATGAGGGTTACTCGCTCAATGACTATCTCTATTCAGGTCCAAATTCACAATTAGTTGATTTATGTACCCGATGGCGTGAGTATCCTCATGCCTTGTAGCGGATATGAAACAAATGTTCTTACAAATTGGCGTCCATCCAGAGGATCAACACCTTGAAACTATCTTGTGGGGCGAGCACCCTAATGATGCAATAATGAAACTCTTGTTGACCGAACTGACATTTGGCTTTACGAGCAGTCCTTTCTCAGCTATACTGACACTCAAACAGTTAGTCAGAGATGAAGGTGAACATTTTCCGAGTGCTATTGGGGTAATCAATGAAGAAAGCTACATAGATGACGTAGTATCTGGTGGCTTCTCGATTGAAGGAACTCTGACTAAGCAATCGGGAACAACTAACCTCCTAAAATGTGGTGGATTCGAGTGGAGAAAATGGCTCTCAAACATCCCCGAACTCATTGATGAATCACCAAAGAGCTTATGATTTGCAGACGACCCTTTGCAAGAGGACTCTTTTTTCTCAGTGCTCGGTATTAGGTGGTGTCCTGCTAATGACATCTTTGAATTCCAATCGTCACTTGACCCTTTGACGGTTCCTCTGATAAAACGTATTGTACTTTCCAAAATCGCTAGAATCTTCGACCCACTGGGCTGGATAACTCCGGTGATTATCACCGGTAAAAACTTCATGCAGCTTCTGTGGACAAGAAATGTACCTTGGGAATAGTTATTACCGGATGATTTTGCCAAAAAATTTGAACACTGGTATTCGTCCCGGACTCATCTTTTGAATCTGGAAATCCCTCGCTACCTGGGTATCACAAATGCCACTCGAAAATACGAACTACATAGATATTCAGACGCTCCCAAGATAGCGTATGCAGCTGTTGTATACCTGCGCGTTCTAGATGATGACAATGAAGTCACTTTGTTGGGTGTTGAATCGAAAGTTGCACCAATAAAATTTCCTTCTATTCCAAAATTGGAACTATCCGGCGCTTTAACAGTCACCCAACTGCTCAATCGATTCGCATCAAAGCTCAAACTTGACAATTTGTCGATTCATGTGCACTGCGATTCAAAAGTAGTATTGCACTGGGTTCATGAGCACCCTTCTAAGTGGCCGGTTTTAGTTGCTAATAGGTGTGCTGAAATTACAATTCTGATTCCCAATGCCATTCGGCACTACATCAAATCGTCAAAAAACCCTGCAGATGTTGCTTCTAGAGGATACTTGGGGGATGAACTCGTCTCAAATCGTCTATGGTGGGAGGCCTCCCTCCGACTTGCGCGAACACAATTGCGATTGGAGTCTAACAAGTTATATCGATCCAGATAATTCCACCAATCCGAAGAAGTCGGCTGATGGAAATATTGAATTATAAATAAATACCATAACTTCAGATACTCCGAAGATTCAAATTTGGGATCTGATGACACGGTACTCTTCTTCCACCAAACTTATTAGAGTCACTGTATATATAATGAGGTTCATCCCAAAAATCGTGAACGAAACGTCTCTGAAAGACAAGGTCTCAGTCGTCATCACAACATTCTCTACTTCTCTAGATCGACTCATAGACAGCAGCAAGACTCGTCACGCCAAGCTAGTCTCGAGCTATCTCACTCAATCATCTCATTTTCCTACTGAGTACAAAATGCTTCGGAAGGGTGAGATTTTACCTAGAGGAGATGCTTCAAGGTCCTTGAACCCAGTCCTAAAAGATGGACTGTTAAGGATAGGTAGCGGAATTGGAAATGCTGATATCTGTGAGGACGAGAAATTTCCTGTGATCTTGCCACCTAAGTCTACTCTGACGGAACTGTTGATTCGATATTTCCATCACGTCACGTTGCACGGTAGTACTCAGCTCACCCTTTCTACTAGCAGACGAATGTTCTGGATCATTCGAGAGAAGAGTGCAGTAAAAAATGCTATCGATGATTGCATCAGTTGTCAAAGATATAGAGCTACTCCACAGTACCAAATGATGGACGCATGGCCCCAAGCACGGGTACTGCCTACGCATCCATCTTCAAAATCGGGTGTTGATCATGCAGGATTGTTCAAATTATTAGCTTCGCGCTTCCGCGGACAAATATCCTTCAAAGGCTTTTGTCTTTGCGCTAGAGCAATTCACCTCCGAAGCCGTTTCAGATTATACCACTGAAGCCGAATAAGCAGCTCTTGACCGATTCACAGCGGGGAGAAGGCTTTGTGAGCTTCTTATAAGTGATCAAGGTCAGAATTTGGTAGGAGCAGACGCTGAACTTCGGAGAATGGACACCAAAGAATCACTGTATTCCAATTTCATTTCTCAATCCCTTAGCAATCAAACGAGTGGACCTCGGTACAACCTCATTTCGAGGGAGGGGACCTGGTTTTAGTAAGGAACGAAATTACGCCGCCATCCACATGGCCACTGGGCCGAATAATCAAGACACTCCCTGGAGAAGATGGGATCCTTCGAGTCATGCAGGTGCGCACCACTACCACCACTCTCAATCGCCCGATTCTGGAGATGGTGAAACTATTTTGCCCACGAAGTGAAGATGAAGAGTGATCTGTGCAGTGTTGCTTACAATCTGTGAATTTTCATTCTTGAAATCAGTGAATGATTTTTACTCGATTATTTTCTCCAGGTGGAATTGGATAAACTATCTATCACGCACTACAAGTGAACCCTTATTTTTTCACACTTCTTCTCTGCTCAATATATCATCAAAGTTCGTAGAACCATATCTGCCATTCCTCTCATCACAAAGCACCCTGGATCCCAGAAAAACACCGGCAGAAACATTAGCGTATCTGAATTTTTCGTTGCGTATACGAATATTCATAATGAGTGGATCACATACGAATTTCAGTAGGAGCCTTTTGATTCAAATATTTGCGTACGTGAATATGATTCACGTGGGTAGTGTATGTGAGTGTTCATAGTCTGGCAATCAAACGCGAATACCAGGAAAAGTTGTCCTATTCACCTATTCACCTGTGGGAATTCAAGTATCATAACTTCTGCTGACAGCTCGCGCGAATATCTATGGTTTGGTAGACAAACCTTCAATTGGCATACGAGGTTCCGAATCACTTGTGTAGCGCACGCAAATCTGTTTCCCTAGTAGCACGAGTGAATATCCATGGTTGGGTAATCACGCGCCAATCTTAGAGGGGTTCCTTTCATGAGCAAACATCATTTACACCGATAACCTACGCAAATATTCATGGTTTGGTAGGTGGATAAGCACTCCAAGAGAAGTAGTTCCATCGGCTGAACTGCGTGCGCGAAAATCAATATCTCTGGTAGCGTACGCGAATATCCATGATTTGGTAGACACACATGAACGGGCGTACCCGAATCAGCATCATTCAGGTAGCGTACGCGAATCAGCATGATTTGGTTTGTACGCCAATATCCATGGTTTGATAGTCGCACGCGGATTCGCGTTCGCAAATCCGAATCACTTCAGTAGCGTACGTGAACGCTCATGGTCTGGTTGTCACACACAACTTCAGGAGAAGTGGGTCTATCCGCTGATGGCCGTACGAGAGTCCGTCATCTTTTTGGGAACGTACGCAGATATCCATGGTATGGGAGTCAGGCGTGACTTCGCGTAGGCGGATCAGCATTTTTGTAGCGTACGCAGATATCCATTGTTAATTAGTTACTCGCAAGTTTCAGGAAAATTCCTGTCATTTGTGGATTCGCATATGAGAATACCATTTACCTGGGTAGCGTACGCGAATGTTCATGGTCTAGTGATCTTACGCAAATACCAGTCGGAGTCACCACATTCGCTCATATAAGTGAGCATGAATTCATTATACTGTTTCTGGCAGCTTGCGCGGATACCATTGGTTTAACAGCCACACGCGTGATTCAGTCCAAGTACTCCATGCATTCGCGTACGTTAATTTGCATCCCCAGTAGCGTACGCGGATATCTATGGTTGGTTGGTCACGTCAAAATTCCAGGAGAAGTCCTTCATTCTGTGGATTGGCATACGCGAATACAATCCTCTTGGGTAGCGAACGCGAATGATCATGGTTTGGTAGTCACACATTCAAGGAGAGGTGCACCCCTAATTTCTAAGTCTGGTCTGAAATATCGTGGGGGACTGAAGATTCTGATTCATGAGTATTATTTTGATCTCAGCACAATGGCCAAGTCGCTTTTTCGGAAAGGTAATTTGTCATCAAAATATATCTCCTGGTTCGCGTACCCTCCATCAGATCCCCCAACACTCACGACATTGCGTTTAAAACGATAAAAATACTCCATGAGAAATTTACAGACATATCTGCCGGATTCTGTGAGACTAGATACATTTTTCCTGGTCAAAATCCTGAATTTCCTCGTTAAAATACCTCAAATCTCGAGAAATATCGGTTATTCCGGAAAACCACGGGAGAAATTCCCCGTTGTTATGAAATAATCACATCGAAACTGTGGCGAAGATAAATCCCGGGTCAAAATTCGAAATTTCCCCCGGAAAACATGTATCTGGTCTCACAGAATTCAGTGGATCGATCTGTCAATTTCCTAGAAGTCTAGATCACTGGCTGTCTTATGCAAGTAACGCGTAGACGTTGTGTGAAACAGCGAGTGATCTGGACTTCGATGCTAATGAACAATAATTCTAAGTGCATTAGAACTAACAGAAAACAATCGATTCTCAAGGATCCGGGTAATTTCGTTTTCCAAGACGAGTATTTTTATAGCACGAACGTGTTGCCACGAGAACATGGAAAAAATGAATATCGGTTGCCCCAGTACTTCCCGGTATACAACCCTTTCTCCTCTCTCTCTCTCGACTCTCCACTACCAACGCGTAACTTCCCCACGGATGTACAGGCAACCGTAAACGATTGGCTTCCACGCCAAAGCGACCTACAGAAACGGGTCATCTCTCGGATTTCTTCTTGACCTTATTTATTCGATTCTATGGTCTAAAATAGGAACTTTGGACTACCTATGGGACCCAGAAGGGATTCCATCCCTCCGTGGCACGCATATCCGTAGAAAAAGTAGAAATTCATCATGTAAAAATTGATGCTTTTTCATTCACTAAAATGATGATATCTTGAGTTCTTCGACAGGTCCAAGCTTGCGGTTTGTGGCATCTGAAAGGGCGTCTAAAGACCTAGTCAAGAACATTATTGCGAAGTTCTTTCCAACGCTTTGGAGGCTCCCGGAGCGAAATAGGTGTTTTTCACTAAATGGTTAATTTCTCGAAAAGCATGAATCCTAATTCTGCGGGTGGTCATTTTGTAGGGGATTTTGTCAGCTTTTTGTTGAAATTAGTCCCGAGAGCCTAAATCCATGCGCATGCGCAGAGAATGATGTTTTCCTATTACTAAAATCAATTCCATTCCAGAGAACGGCTAATAAGCCGCATGGATCCCCCCAATATTCTCTGAGACCATTTTTTCCCGGAAGTACACAAAATTCTACGTTTCATATGTCATTTCCAGAAGAATAAAATAATGGCTTTTCGGGAAATTAACCATTTAGTGAAAAACACCTATTTGGCTCCGGGAGCCCTTCGAAGCGTTGAAAAGAACTCTGCAATGATGTTCTTAATAGTTTTCTGGACTCCCTTCTAGATGCCGCAAAACGCAATTTTGTACCTGTCGAAGAACTCAAGATATCATCATTTCAGTGAATGGAAAAGTATCGATACCTACATGATGAATTTCCACTTTTTCTACGGATATGCGTGCAACGGAGGGATGAAATTTGTTTTGGGTCCCATAGGTGGTCCAAAGTTTATTCTAGTCAAGGAATTATTTTTCAACGTACCGAAACCAGAGAGTGTCGAGGAGTCTCTTTCAAAACTTCGATTATTCACAGAGTCGAGTGTAGTATCAACTCAGCACGAGCCCGATGCATTAAGTTCGATTTCCGGACGCGGAAGGGAGACTCATAGAATGCGAATATTTTTGTAAAAGCAAAACCAAGAGAACAGATAGAACGGGCATTTTTAGTACGCGAAGCGGATTTGGACCGAACCGCAATAAATGCTATGATTGTCTATCCGGATACTAACCTAAATTCGGGTACAAGAGGAAATTTTAGGAGATCATTGCAATCTCAGATCGAAGAATGTACATTCTCCCATTTTGCGGTTTGATACGCAAGCAAGTGACAAACGTTTGTCAATATCATGAAACAACTGGTATCGTTCCTCAGTATAATGAAATCACGCGATATATTCTTAGAGTATTCGATGAGGAGAATAAGATTTTGGTTCGGAACTGCAGAGAACGGAACTGATAGGGGATCAAACGGGAAGGCACCAATAAATCACGGACATGTCATCATGTTCACTCATGCAATTACTCTGGTTTCGTTCTGTTTCTGTTTTCTTCGTGGAAGGGGGAACGTTCCAGACCTCAAGATGGGAAGGAATTTCTAGAGAGAGATAGAATATTCCAGAAGGGAGCGAAAACTGGATATATGGATGTGGTAGATACAGAGTAAGTACAATGAACAGACAAGGGTATTTAAAAAAGGGGAGGGACTGTGGTGTACGCACACGAGACTGTAGAAGTGAGTGCAATGAACGCGCGGCGCTTGCGCTGCAGTATGCAAGGATGTGCTGAGTGTGAGTATTGTTTTGTGAAATATTGTAAGGTCTGAGCAAGGCAGGATGACGGCCAAGCGGCAGTTCTTACTGCGCTGCCGTTTAAGCGATATGTGAGCAATACAGGGAAATGAAGGGGTCTGTTTTCTTCACCAGTGTGTTCTACACTCCGTGTGTAACATAACACGATGGAACTGAAAAAAACATGAGGTCCTCACAAATCTTACAATTGCATGGAAGGTCTAGAATAATTGGAGGTTGTATTTTGTACGCACATCGGATGATAATGATTCCAATAGTTGTATTTTGATTGATATGTGGTTCCAACTGCAAGAATTTCCTGTCCAATGTAGATAATACTCATCCCCAGACTGAAAATACTCCCCAACTATTCATAGTACCACTCTCAAAATTGAGTTTCATCAACTCGGTATGGACGAGTGGGGCACATCATGACCTTAATTACTCTAGTCACTATGGAGTTCGCCCCCCCCCCCCCCCCACCCAAGTGACC
Source organism: Eretmocerus hayati (assembly GCA_029851415.1). Lineage (NCBI taxonomy): Eukaryota > Metazoa > Arthropoda > Insecta > Hymenoptera > Aphelinidae > Eretmocerus > Eretmocerus hayati. The sequence goes on along the minus strand of CM056744.1, from coordinate 37,411,139 downwards.
AAAGGATTTATGATGATAAATTTTCCGTATCGCTCCTTCTGATGATCATGAACGGTTATTATACTAACCTCTAATATGATCGAGTCATCCTTGATATATCCTTTGTCTGGATCTAACACATCTTGCCAGGCCATAAAATGACTGAACCCCCAATCGTTTTCTTTACTGTAGAAGAGATGTTGAATCTCTGTAATACAAGACGAATTCATTATCTCAGAGTAATGGATAGTCTCCAAGTATTTTATTTCATATCACGATGAGAAGGTCTTGATGAGGGCAAATTGAGGATTACGTATCCACTGCCGAACCTGGAGTTCATCTCCCGAGATTGGCGCTCCAGAGTGTCTTGCGAATGATTTTAAAGTCTGCTCTGACGGATTGAGAAGGGATGTGGAATTTTATCGAGCATCGTATGATGGATTTGAAGTCTCGTCGATCTTGAAGGACGGTGGGGAATCGGATACATTTCTAAAAATTTCATGGAAGACATTTTCGGGAATCCATTCGATTCTCCGCCGTCCTTCGAGATCGACGAGACTTTGAATTCATCATATTGTAGCTCAGAGACGACAAAAACTACCAATATTCTCTCGAACGTTGGATTTAGAATCCGCTCTTGCTCAACCGTCGACTGCTCGAGCCCAGATTAACGTGGAGCGATTCAAAAAGAGAGCATCCCGAGGATGAAAGAAAATACAAACTTTTTGTGGTTTCCAATTTCCCTTTCAACCCTCCCTGGTTGCACGAACAGGTGATAAAGTTTCAGAAATTCACAGGAGAAAACGTCTTGACTCTATAATCAATTATTCGGACGCGGATGGATATGGAGCAATTTCACAAAACGCATCTCAACTAATGGAAAATCCCGTTTGCAATGATTCTTCGATTATTGTTCACGGCGTGCAAAAAAGAGCGTGAAAGCTCTCGCAGTAGCCGAAATCGTAGTTTTTCGCCACTTTCTGCCTTTTTCCTCGCATTTCATTGAAAACCGAAAATCTGATCACTGTGAGAGCTCTCACACTCTTCTTCACACCAACATCTCTACGTTGATCTGGGCTCGAGCAATCGACGTTTGAGCTAGAGAGGATTTTATACCGTCGTTCAGGAATTTTTGCACGGTACTTTGTGCTGAACCCATGGAACCCTCTTATACGAAAACGTTGAAATCGGTTCCCTCATCCGCATCAAATCTTTGATCATCCATATTCATGATAAGGGACGAATGCATGTCCTCACTTTCACTTCGATCCGAATTAGATCCCCTATAATACTCAACGATTCGAAAAGTCACCAAAGACCCTCAGAAGAGCTGTTGCTGATGAGGCGAAATCTGTCCCGAACGAATTCGGCTGTAAATCATGCCAGATACTCGTTTTGGGTGTCAGAGAATGCATGAAAATCTTTTCTGCATGAAGTTCGCTTGCAACAATTTGCCGAAAGAAAGATACTTTGGTTTTCAAAATTTGGTGTAAAAATGATCGTAACATTTTGATCATAGAAAAAGATACACTCCTCCAGTCGAATGGAACCTCTTGCATTTTCATGAACGGAAAATTTCAATTGCAACCATTTACTCATGAATTTTATGATGCTAAAATAGGATACTTGACAATGAATCTATCGACAGACGTAGAAATCGAAAAAGAATACTTGGAAAAACTAGAACTCTCAAAATTAAATGATAATTTGGAATCTAATTTTGTAAAATTGAGCAAGGTTCAAGAATATATCAACGAGTCCAAATACAGAGGAAAAACTAAGAATTGGAGAGATATCTTATGGCAATATGTAGATTACGGAGGAAAATTAGCAATGATATTATTAATTATATTAGGCTTGAGGAAATGTGGACTGCATGAAGCACTAAAGTCATTGGCGGAAGGTTTATGGAGGAAATCTCATTGTTGTAAAACTAGTCATGAGGAAAATGATACTGAATTGTACAATTCACACACCTCACAGTCATTGTCATTCTCTCAAAATTCTAGATCAAAAACACTATTACACTTAAAATCAGAAATGTAACGAAAAATTGCCAATTCTGGAAATTTTTCTATCCTGATGGAAGAGGATGTCGTATAGATGTCATATTAATATGAGCACCTTTTATTCAACCATACAGCACATTCCTCATCGATCCGCATTGTTTAATAAACCACTCTCTCATTTCTTTTGCGCACGGCTTACTCACATACACACACTTACTCAGAACAAAAGCAAGTCTTACACTGAAAAAAATCCTGGAGGATTTCCAGCACGCGTTGGATTTACAAGTCGCGCGAATTACTCAATTCACAGCGCCCAGCGCTGTTATATTCAAGGCCAGACCGTAGGTGTCGTCTGCTGTTGCCTCCGGTTGACTCCCAAATTTGGCTTGCTGCATCTGATAAAATTGTGTTCAGGATGATATCGGTCCATACCATAATCCTCCGGAATCTACTTATTCAAATAAGTGTACGCACGTTGTGATACTTACAATGTAACTTTCGATATTCTTGCAACAGCGAGGCAACTGACCATCACCGCAATGCTGCGTCTCCGCCGTTGCAAGAATATCTAGAGTTATATTGTGCGTACCGCAATGAACATAAGCTTATCGGAATCAGTAGATTCGGGAGGATTTCACTACGGAAGGATATCAGTCTCAACGAATTCATTTCAGATACAGCAAGCAAAATTCTGAAGTCTAACCGAGGCTCTAGCAGACAGCGTTGCACGGCCTCGAGGCACTCGTGTAGATTCACAACGCCCAGCGCTGTATCTTCTCAGTTCCCGCCGTGGTATCGCAACGCTGAGCGGTGGAAATTTCGGGATCATTGCTGAGCACTGTGAATTTTATTCCGAACTAATTTCAACGTTCGGCGATGTAAATAACAACACTCAGCGTTGTTTGTTTACATCGCTCAGTTCTGTCGATTCACAGTGCTCAGCGATGGTCCCAAAATTTCCAATGCTCAGCAGTGTCAAATCCTCCAGGATTTTTTACAGTGTATACTTTGCAATCGATTGATTGTAATATCGCAATGTTATGAATAGAGAACATGAAACGGCCGCGAGAGTTGGTTGAGATTGGTACTCCGAATAAAGAGCAGCTGACGAGCAACTGATAAGAACTTGTCATCTTACTCCTATTGTTCCCCTTTGCCCCAGTGAACCGGTTACATATGCGCTCGCTCACCATTTTCCGTCTAACCCAGAAACGTCCACCACTGTGCCAAACGTATTTTAGAGCCAAACTGCGTGTAATCGACCTCAGGCGTATATATATGTTCTCTGTATATCTCACGGGGGAGCATCTCATTTATGAAGATTTTACGGTCCGGCAGATGAGCTTCCGTATCTGGGTCGAGTGAGTCAGGCTGGATAATATTAGCCGTGGAATAATTATTGGTGATCGAACGTTTAGCCCGAATAATTTTCCTAGTCTACCGATTCAAACAGAAGAGGTCCTCCAGGAGGAATATGATGAATTGAAGAGGGAAGGAAGAAGGGAGAAAAAAGAAGGAAGAAGAGAGAAGAAAGAAGAAAGAAGGGACAAGATCAAAGAAAGAAGAGTAGGAAAAGATCGAAGAAGGAGCAACAACACCTGCGAGGCGTGAGAAAAGAGAGTCGCTCGATCTTGAGCGCGATACGCCTCCCACCCTGAAGTAATGTTAATGCGGTTCCGGGGTGGGTTAGTTAGATAGTGGTTAGCTGCCCCCAGTTCTCCAGTGATGGCTTGCCAACACTGTAGGGCTGGAAGCAGAAGGTTTTAGTCCCCAGGGCACACGGACGCTGGATTCATGCTCATCCGGTTCACCGGGTGGGCAAAATGAAAGCGCTCATGGTCTGCCGGTGGGACATCCAATAGGGATGTCCTGTCATCAAATTTTTCCTTGTATTCCACTTGAAAAAAAAAAGGTGGGAAGGGGGAGCCAGAACGAAACAGTAAGAGACAAAGAAACGATGTGTGAAATTTGATGATTTTGTGAACGTGATTGCCAGGCTACTTCAAAATCGATTTGTATATTTTGTCAAGATTTTGGGTGTCTGTCTCAAGATTGATATTCTTGTCATCTTTCATAAAAATCATTTCACTCAGCAGTCTGCTGAAATAATGTGGTTGACCGTCTAGTATTTCAGCATAAGATCAGTCAAATTCGTGACCAGTGTCTTGTATATGAACAGAGACCACCGAATTTGGATCCTTCATTTTTCTGTGTTCAACCAATCTCACTGACAACTGTCTCTTTCTCTCTCCTACGTATGTTGCCGGGCAGTCTTCGCAATGAAGCCTATAAGAGCGAATCCACGGAATGCGGTGATTCGTGCGTTACGCCCTTTGTGCACTAATTTTTCGCACCGATGGATATATGTCAACTCCGCACCCAAGAAGACACCTTCCTGAGATTCTACAAACGAGTTGTAACGAGTCCAAGAGTCATAACTGAAGTAGACCGGAATGGCGGGCCATCAAATTTGAAAAATCACGAAATTTTGTGCGTGACTTGGCTTCTTCCCCTTAGTGTTAAGGTCGGCATTTGGATGCAGTCTGGGGTATCGGTATGATTCTTGCGGAGAAATGGTCCTCCAACTTGAGGCTACAACCACCTTGAAGGTCACGAGTGTGCTTCCAACAGGTGTGAAACTATCTCCTGTTGATAGCGTGACTCCTTTCTGAAAAGAAAGAAAAATCTACGATATTTCTCATCCTACGCCGACGCAGTCCGACCAATTTTATTTCTGCAAATGGCATCTGATTCTCCATCCAAAAACAAAGAAATCTGGATGAGTCCGGTCTATGTGCGTCGAATTATGTCGGATTGGCAAGCAAGTTACGCTCTCAGAGAGAACGTGATCGCTTCCCGGAATCATGTTTTATGAGGCGCACACGAACAAGACGTTGCGAACCGATCCGGTCTTGCTTGTGATCTCTCATTCTGATTGTACTTGATATCAAGTGAGGAACTGCGTGAGCCAATATTTCGTTGTTTACTCGTACGAGCTACTTCCTTCGACTTTCAAGGGATTTTTGGGAATTACACTGTTGGCGAACTCTTGAATGATGTTTATATCATCACTGCAATGATCTCTTCGAGTTTTCTGGTGATGAGTCAAATACTTTCCAGCGCCGTCAGTGGTCAAATGAGTGGTGTAAGAGTGTATCTGTCTAAGTGGGTATAGCAATGCTCTTATGGGCATTTCCTGTTTTCTCAGTCCCATCTGACGCCGGTTCATGAAAATCGATCACGCAATTGGATTTGAGTTCTAGATACTGTTAATTCACGAGTATGCAAAACTCGAGTGATGTGCGATCAAAAGTGACTTCCAAATCTTTTTCCTCCCAAATAACCGCGTTTCGTCAATTTGCTCATAAACAACTTCAGTATTTTTAAATTCATGAAGAGGATCTTTTCCAAGTCTAATCACAGCCTGTGATCTCTTGTTTCTTGGGTGGAGTGAGAATATCAAATTTTCTGAAAACGTTAGAGCATTTCTGATAGAAGCTGTTATGAAACGGAATGCAGATTTTTAGCTCCTAGGAGCAAAGAAAACAAACACACATCGCATTACTACGCCTCTTCTGTTCCCCTCTCTCTCTCTCTCTCTCTCTCTCTCTAAAATCTCAGAGGTCACTACCAACAACTGATACAAACTCAATCACCACCATGGCCAACCCCATACGCCCGACTTTCTTAGATGATCCCACAATGTCTGACTTTGCCAAGGCTTTGGGCGAGTATATGTACACGTCCCAAGTCTCAAATCATACCCAGCTCACCAGCATTGACTCGCGCCTATCAGATTTCACGACATCTAGCCAAGATAATACCCGTGCCATTTCCAACCTGCAAGCAGAAGTTCGTTCTTCTCGCTTAGTTGTTGACCAGTGCGAGCTCCGTTTTCCGGATGTGCCAGACTCTTCCCCTCTATCTGATGAAGAACTCGCCATGAAAATCCTGACCGCAATGCAATGCGCCGACCGTGTAGGACCTCTTTTATCAGTGAGACGCTGGGACTTCCCCCCTGCTCGACCTATCCCAGCTCAAGGTACGAACCCCAGCACAAGCCAGTTGACTCCTGCTGGCAATTTCAATCCGAATGAAGGTAAAACCTCCTTAGTCATAAAGTTTTCATCAGCAACAGTACGTGACTTCGTTATGTCCAGATCCATCAAACTAAAAGACGTTCCTGCGGATAACATCTTTGGTTCAGGTGGCCAAAACAGGATATACGTATCCCACGTCCTCCCTCCATCAGTATACCCCATCTGGTGAGCAGCATTAGGAAAAGCCAAAGAACTCAACTACATGAGGCCCATAATCCCGAACACGACTGTGATGATGCGCTCTAATCCCAAATCACCCCTTATTCCAATACTAGCCAGAGAAGAGCTCCTTACTCTCCCTCCTCGACAACCCAGAGCCCCTCCTCCAGCTTTACCACCTACAAATGCTGGTAATCCTAGCAGCGGCTGAAACAACGCCGGTCTGCAGTCACATGCCCGCTCTCAACCACACGTGACAATAGGTCACATCAACATAAACCGTCTCAAAACTAATTTTTCACTTCTCGAAGTCCAAATCACTTCCCATCATCATGACATTGTTGCCATTTCTGAGACATTCCTTACCCCTATAGTCAGCAACGACACTTCTCAAATCTCCGCATACACGCTTTTTTCGCAACGACAGAGTGGACAAAGAAGGAGGTGGAGTCGCCCTATACGTCAAATCGACTTATCCTGTCAATACTCTCCACGCATCGGACCCTCATTTCGACAACACTCCTGAGTACCTCATTTCCGAAATCAAGATCGGAACCGTTCGCCTCTTTTTTGCAACAGTCTATCGTCGGCCCTCGGCCGCATATCCTCATGAATTCTTCAACACAATTTCACCATTCCTACCCAAGTATCAACACGTACTAATCACCGAAGACTTCAACATCAATATAGCGTCAGTTTCATCCAGTTCAACTTCATTCTTCAATCTCTACGACTCATATAATTTCAAACCAGCCAGCTTTGAGCCCACGCACCCCGTAACCTACCATGACAGAGGAACTCATGATACCTGCATTGATATCTTTCTCGTCCGCGATGATGAAGCCCTCATATCTCACCGCAAATCCTCTGCACCTTTCACTGACGGACATGATTTCATCGAGGTAGATTATAACCTCAAGTCCCAAGTTACCAAGCCCAAAACTGTAGAATTGCGCAGACTCAACAATGTCAATGGTGATGAACTACATAGACTCATAATTTTATCCTTACCTAGCACCATATATGCTCCTGGGACGGGCATGCCTTCAGACCCTCGAAGCGATATTTCCCTTGAAGATCAAACACTCTCACGTCCAATCTTCAGCTTCCTTCCCCGTGTCCACATGCCCCCATCCCCAAATCCCCTTGTGAATAGCTCACATTAACCAGTCACCCTTCTTTGGGCAAACCATACCAAGTACCTGTCAAATTGACGGAGCAGTGGCCACTTTTCCTCTTCTCAAAAACCTTGGGTGAATGCTGACTTAAGGCGCCTCATGGCACAGAGAGACGCAATCGACTTGCGTGCCCGTCGCTGTCAATCGCCGTCACTACATCAACAGTACCGCGAAGCTCGTGCCCGTACCAAATAAGCTCTCGACCATGCTGAATACACGTACATGAAGCACAAAATTACTACTGCTCTTGACGCGAAATCACGCTGGCGTGAGCTCCGCAAATTCGGTGTTGCCTCGAATCGGCTTCCTCCCCCACTCACACTATTCAGCAGTCAATCCCTGAACAAACATTTTGCTTCAGTCATAACTCACCACCATCCTCTAACCGACGCCGAAATCGAGTCAGTATGCTCTATGCCTATGCCTGCAAACACACCAATTTTTGACCTTGAGGCGGTGAGCATGGAAGCGTTAGATCGACCCTTCGTTGCCTCAGAATCCAAGGGCCAAGGAGTCGACGAAATCTCGTCCACCATGACAAGCCTGGCATATCCAGCTCTGAAAGCCCCCCTCTTGAAGATCTTCAACGACTCATTCGCTACGAACCACTTGCCGTCTGATTGGAAACAGTCATCCATCATACCAGTTCCCAAAGTTGCAGCACCCAAGTCACCAACAGATACACGCCGCATTGCCCAATTACCTGAGCTTTCTAAGCTGCTCGAAAGAATAGTGTACCACCAGTTGATGACCCATCTTACCACCCGCGATCTCATAGACCCACACCAATCTGGTTTTCGTGCACACCACTCTCCTCAAACTTCCCTTCTCGGCATCCTCGAAGATGTGCAAGCCGCGATTGACCAACGCATGGTGACGGTCCTAATATCATTCGACTTTTCGAAAGCTTTCGACACAATCTCGCACCTCATTTTACTCTGCAAACTTCGCCAAATTGGTTGCTCGGATCGCGCCATACGCTGGTTCGCAAGCTATCTTCGCCATAGAACTCAATCGGTCCATCGAGAGGATGGGACTCACGACGAGTGGTTACCGATTAATGCCGGAGTACCTCAAGGGAGCGTGCTTGGACTTTTACTCCTACTAGTCTTCATCAATGACCTGGCAAAAGTACTTCGCCATTCCCGTCACAAGATCTTTGCTGATGACGCCTATAGTACATACCTTCACGCCTTACCATCTGACATAGCGAATAAAGTCGCCCTCATGAGTCAGGATGCATGCTCCGTGGCAAAATATGCAATTGAAAATGAACTCACCCTCAATACTAGCAAAACTGTAGCTATGATTCTGGGCAGCACCTTCTACACCACAGCATTGAAAACCAATCAAGTCCCGTTTATCAACCTTGCTGGCACACCTCTACCTTATTCGTCACAAATGAAGATCCTGGGAGTGGTGGTGTCAACTGATTTGAATTGGGAGCTCCAAATCAATCAACTATCTAAGAAAGTCCATGGCGCTTTGTTCACACTCCGTGTGCTTGGTTAGGCCTTACCCCGTATGCTTCGCCAGCATCTCACGCAAAGTCTCGTTCTCTCTCATTTTGACTTCTCAGCAATCTTCCTTACAGGCCTTGAAGAGGGCCAAGCCCTGAAACTCCAAAGACTTCTGAACCTCTGTGTCAGATACGTCTACGGCAGCATCCCTTGGAGAGAACACGTCACGCCCTACCGTCTTGCTTTGGGATGGCTATCAGTTGAGAAACGATGTGTATATCTCATGGCCTCGCGACCAGTCTCCATTCTAGAAACAGGTCTTCCCCTATACCTTCGCCTGCGCTTCATGCGTACTCAAGATTGGCCGAACCTCAGACAGTCTGAGCGAGGAAACAAGCCAAAGCTCATGTACCCTGCACCGCGCACTGAGGCACTCAAACAATCGTTTGCTATTGCCTCTGCTCGTTTCCTCAACACACTCCCACCGGTCGACCTTGATGACCTACCGCCTGGCCAAATAAAAAATATCATACACAAACAACAGAGGAAGATAGAAGCCCCCCAGTCTCCTCGAAGCTTTTGCTTCATTCAATGGATGAGCATCTGTGAGAGAATTAGTTAGTGCCCGAATACACTCGCGGAATTCAACCACGCCTCAGAAACCAACATTTGAGGACAAATTAACTCCACTCATAAATTGGAACTCTTACCTGCGATTCAGATGTCATTCCTTGTAATGGTATACCCTATCAAGAACATCTCCTCCAGTTACTTAACCTTTATCAATACCAGCGCTGTACACTTTCTCTTACCACCAGTTCGTTTATTATTATTATGTAACTCAAGTGTAATAAGCTGGATGAACAAATGGGGAAAATTCCCCCCGCTCTCAATAAGGTAGTCAATCAATCAATCAATCAATCAATATCTCTCTCTCTCTCTCTCTTTCTCTCTCCTCCTCCTCTCTCTCTCTGGCGGTGAGTACATCCACACGCATTACACATCGCTCCGTGTTTGAATGTGACTTTAACCATCAAAACGTCGTCCCGAGTGGCACTTTTTTGCAGATTGGACTTCCTCCTGCAGGCTCATATATCTGGAGCATCGCTGCATGGCTCCTGCACGAGCCTGGGAGGAATAATTCCAATTCTGCAACTCCAACTACAAGATCGAGTCGGCAGTGCTTGGCGCCGAAAGTAAACATTGTGCGCATGCTCGGAGGTCGTCTACTACGCTGACCTGCTACGACGCTGTACTACTGTCTGCTGCGCGATGAGCGAAAACATCTGCTGTGTCTGCAATGGCACCTTACGCACAGGCAGCAGAGAATGCGGCATTTGCAATGGATCAGCTCATGTCAAGTGCTCGAGATCATCCCGAGGAGCAGTGACATGTTTGCAATGCCTGCAGGTGAGCGACACCAGTATCGCTAATTCAACATCGAGTGCGTCAAGGCAGACGACTTCGGCATCACAATTCAACACGCAAACAACCAGAGGAAGAGAGAAGGAGAATACAAACCTGCGAAAACGTGTGAGTAATCAGACCATCTCACACACGAGGCTCAGCTCCCGTGGTGCGTCAGGACCATCACCCCCCACTTCGCAACATACCACCACTGCACGGAGCGCGAAGCCTCCCAACACCAGTGCCTCTCATACCACCGAGAGTCCACAGCTCGCGCTCGCCGGGGGTAATCCACCGTCGCCGTCACGTGGCGCCAACAGCCACCAGTCCAGCAAAGTAAAGCCCGCGAAAATTCGAAAGCAGCAAACAGATGCGTGGCCAGCTATTGCCTCCCAGTCGCTGCGTACTACACCAACTGTGGAGTGCATTGTCGAATCGGAGGAGAGTAACAGCCCCAACATCTCGGATCAACCTGCAACATCACCAACATCGCAGCCGTTGAATTCGCCTGAGAACAATTGGGTACTTATGTCGCAGAGTACTCTGGACCTCTTTTCCCAACAGAACGAGATGCTCCAGAATCAGCTCGACGAAATAAAATCCCTTATGAGCCGACGAGACGTTGCCATTACCTCTTCATCTTTCACACCAGCAGTGAATGAAATGGGTGATCATTTGTTGGCACGCTTGTCTTCTGTTGAGGGACAATTGGAGAAGCAGAGCTCCCAGCTGGAGGAGCTTCGCTTAGATCGTCAGCTACTTCTGGAGCAAAATTCCATAATGAGAGATCAGCTTTTCAGCCTGACTGAGCGACTGACAGGTAACCAGAGTACTCTGCAAAATGATAGATTCAGTAATGATGAGTATATTAATGCCGAATCAACACATCAATCTTCGCGTCTCATCATTCCGCCTAGAATGGACAAGCCTTACCAGTCATATGCTGGGGAACAAGGACGTGGACTCAGTAGGGACGGTCTTGAGCGCTGTAAGCTAATTATAAATGGTGCTTTGAAAAAAGATTTCGTGGCCTCACCGGCACAGGTATATGATATTTCTTTTGCGGTGCTCGAGTCCATTCTCCCAAAGCTGCAGAGGACAGACATTGCTGATGTCCATGTCTTGCAACCGGAGCATACGTCTGGCGAGAGGCCTTCAATTCATGATTCGATTTTATCTTCCCATGCCCCAGCTGCCATCCCACGCACACTACCATCATGCGTGGTCCAACTCTCCAGTAGTATTCTGGTTAGGGAGGTGATTCAGGCTAAACGTTCTATCACCAATAACTATTTCACGGCTAATAACATCCAGCCTGATTTACTTGACCCGGATACGAAAGCTCTCGTGCCAGACCGTAGAATCTATGTGAATGAAATGCTCCCCCGTGAGAAATCCAAAGAATATATACGCTTGAGGTCAGTTGCACACGGTTTAGGATTAAAATACGTCTGGAACAGTGGCGGACGTTTCTGGGTTCGACGGAAAACTGGTGAGCGAACGCGAACGTTTGAATCTCTTGCTGATCTGCGGGTTATTCAAACGGCCTGTCGAAGTGTTTCGAAACGTTACCGTGCGCCCTCTAACAGCACCCAGAGCTGCGCCTCCGTTCCGGAGCAGAGTTGTGCTTCGGCAGCAGAACAGGCGAGAACTCCCTGACTAAGTACGGCTGCTGAGGAGAAACGAGGGAGTGGTGGTTCATTGAAAGCGGGATTTATCAACCTTAACTCGCTGACAGATAAGATTAAGCATCTGCGCTTGCTCGTTGCTAACGATCCCTCCCATCATCTATTTGGGGGATGAGTATGTGAATGACAGTCTCGTTCAGATTCCTGGGTTTCCACTGTTGAGACAGGATCGCAACAGAGAGGGTGATGGGGTTGCTTTGTATGTGCGCAATGATTTTAAAGTAGAGAAACTAGTTTCTCCTAATACTTTCGGCCCAGGAAAACCTGGCGTGCCTGAATTCCTTTTCTGTAGCGTACAGCAAGGCAACTCTCCTCCAAAATTAGTTGTGGTACTCTATAGACCTCCAAAAATCGCTATGCAGAAGGATGATGGGCTGTTTGGCTCATTACGCCGACTGTGTGGAGATTATAGTAAATAAAATTATAATGGGAGATCTGAACGCTGACTTGTTGGATACTGCTCATCCCGACACCAAGACACTGACTGCACTGACAGAAGAACTAGCCCTACAGATAGTGCAGCATGGCCCGACTCACCAACACAACGCCAATGTTTCTCATGCATGGATTGATCATATTCACGTAGATGACAATGACACCATTGCTGACTTCCAAAACAGACTCCTGCCCAGTTTCGGCAGGCACTCGGTCATAGACGTCACCATCAACGTCTTCACTCTCACTCCACCAAAAAATTCCTTCACTTATAGGAATTTTTGTAACATCACTCCGGAGATGCTGAATGACCGTCTGCTTCGCTGCGACTGGACAGCTCTTGAAAATGCTGAAACAAGCTTGGAAGACGAAATTCACTGTTGGAATGAGAACTTAAAGACAGTTATAGATGAATTAGCGGCGGAAAAAACTATCAACCCGCAGAAAAATGATGCTCCTTGGATTGGTCCTGGAATGCGGGTACACATAAATAAGCGAGATGCGACGCGCAGGCGCTGGGAACGAAATCAACGTAACCAGCGCAAGTGTCCTGAGCTTCAAAGTGAGTACTTTCGGCTTAGCGAAGAGGGCGACTTGCGCATGGAACAAGAGCGTAACTCCTTCCTTCAAAACCATTTTTCAGACGCTTTTGATCAACATAAGAACATCTGGAAGGAGATGCGCAACCTCGGCCTCCTGCCTAAGAGCAAAGAGGAGGGACTTCATGATTTCACACCGGATGAGTTGAACGCTCACTTTGCGGGAGTTTCCGTCTCGCCTCACGAAAAATAGATGAAGCAATGGACGATATGAATTCGGCTTCAGAGGAGAGTTTTGAATTCAAGACCACGAATTCTAATGACGTAGTCCTTGCTATCAAACATTTTTCCTCGCGAGCCCGTGGGTCAGACGGGATGCCCCAAAGTGTGATCGCGGAGGCTCTTCCGGCTATTGGTGATCTCATTGTACATATCCTCAACTCCTCTTTCGCTCATGGCACTTTTCCCGCGGCTTGGAAGCGAGCACAGCTGATTGCATTAAAAAAGACTACAGCTCCATCAACAGTCTCAGATTTTCGTCCTATAGCGCTACTCTGCTTCTTGCCAAGGTCCTGGAAGAAATCGCATCGAGTACTTGAAACAAGAGAAACTTCTTGATCGCTTCCAGACTGGTTTCAGGCAGTAACATGGCACCCAGACAGCTTTACTAAAATTGACGGATGACATCAGAGTAGGCATTGATAGGGAGAAGATCACCTTACTCTCACTATTCGACTTTAGCAAAGCTTTCGACACAATAACACCGTCAAAGCTGTTGTGGAAGCTCCAAAACCTTGGATTCTCAAGATCGGCACTCCTGTGGATAAAATCATACTTACAAGGCCGCACCCAGATAGTCACTTCAAAATCTGGTAATTCTGATTGGCTCGAAACCAATCTGGGTGTTCCACAGGGTTCCGTTCTCGGGCCATTACTCTTCAGCTTATATGTCAATGACTTACCTGGTTTGCTAGACGGAAAGTCGGTACATCATCTATTTTATGCGGATGACCTGCAAATCTATCTCCAAGCCGAGAAAACTAAGATCAGAGAGGTCATCGCTCGGCCGGTCGAAATAGGACGACTAGTAGCTGAATGGGCCAAGAGTTCCGGCCTGTGTCTCAACGCTAGCAAGACCTAGGCAATCTACTTCAGCTCTGAGAGGAATATCAAAGACCTGAAGGGAATGGACTTGCCAGGGGTTGAAATACAGGATGGAAAGTTCATCCCGTTCAGTGACACGGTCGTGAATCTTGGTGTTACACATGATAGGGAACTGACGTGGAGACCGCACATCGACCAAGTCACTAAGAAAGTGAACAGAGCCCTTTACGGATTGCGGTTTTTTAGGGCGTGTATCACCAGACCTCTCCGAATTCGCCTAGTCGAGTCCTTGGTTCAACCGCACTTAGATTATTGCACGGTCGTGTACCTCGACGCCACGGACAAACAACGGCAACGGATACAGCGACGAAGCAATTCATGTGTGAGGTACATTTTTGATCTTAGGAGAGACGACCACATCACCCCGTTTAGGGAACGTTTGGGTTGGTGACGTACTGATTCGCGGAGAATGTACTTCGCAGCTCTGTTAATGCACAAGATCATGCATTTAGGAGAGCCTGGCTACGTAGCTGCGATGTTCACCAGGTACCAATCCGAACGCCCCGCACGCGGTGATATAGAAGAGCGGGTACTCAAAATTCTCAGTCTGAGAGTTGAGTACCGAAGGAGATCATTCCAGGTTCAATGTGCTCATTTGTGTAACTCCCTCCCTCCGGGCTTTCGGCAGCTTGGGAAAACATCACTATTCAAAGAATCCCTGAAAGATTTTCCACTAACCCAGTCTTCGCAGAATATTGATGTGGAGAAGAGGCATTATATTGATCTGTAATGGGGAGGGCTCTTCTTTAATTTAGTATTTTTTACATGTGACCTCAGTCACCCAATCGGTGATCTATAGCTGTGATATTAGTGCGAGCCCTTGACCCTCTTTTTATACTTCTGAGTATGCACCCTGACTAGTCACGAATTGTGATAATTATTGTCCTTGACGGTACCAGTAATTGACTGAAATTATCATTATTATTTTGTGTACATATATCATATTCATTCCTATACGTTTTATTACATTTTAACGGGCATATGTAGGCGTATGTAATTGTATTTTTTGTCTTCGGACGAATGAAGGACATCTATCTATCTCTCTCTCTCTCTCTCTTTCTTTTCAAAGTGGGATATAGGGAAAAATCTGATGACAGGACATCCCTATTGGATGTCTCACCGGCAGACCATGAGCGCTTTCATTTTGCCCACCCGGTGAACCGGATGAGCATGAATCCAGCGCCCGTAAGCCCTGGGGGCTAGAACCTTCTGCTCTGAGCCCTACAGTGTTGGCAAGCCATCACTGCAGAACTGGGGTCAGCTAACCACTATCTAACCAACCCACCCCGGAACCGCGTTCGCATTACTTCAGGGTGGGAGGCGTATCGCGCTCAGGATCGAGCGACTCTCTTTTCTCACGACTCGCAGGTGTTGTTGCTCCTCCTTCGATCTTTTCCTACTCTTCTTTCTTCGATCTTCTCTCTTCTTTCTCCTCTCTTCTTCATTCTTTCTTCCCCCATTCAGTTCATAATATTCCTCCTTGAATTATTTGGACCTCTTCTGTTTGAATTGGCAGACTCACTGTGATTCGCCTGCTTCGAGGCGCCTCACTCCCCTTTCCTTCTCCTCCTTACGGATCATCACCAGCTTAGGGTATCCGGTGACTCTGTCCCATGTCTCCTGGTTGCGTCTCTCTCTCTCTCTCTCTCTCTCTCTCTCTCTCTCTCTCTCTCTCCCTCTCTCTCTTTTTTTTAAGGTGGTGACAGGGCGAAATCTGCCTCAAGATCCCTCGGATCCGTCGCCAGACACCGGACTGGTTCAGCTTACGCGGAACTACGCATAGTCCACGCAGGCCATACCAGGCGGGACACGGGTTTGGGTGGGACCTACCAAGAGGTGGGCCCGGCCGTGTAAAATCCCTCTCCCCTTGATGTCCGATACCTAGGGCATCGGGCAATCAAGGAGGGGATCCACCTGCATCTACCATCTCAGCCGGAACCGCGTGAGCATTACTTCAGGATGAGTGGCATGTCTCGCGCTCGATTGCGAGCGTTCATCTCCTCTATCTTCTCGCTTCGGCCACTTGTCGGCATCTTCTATCTTCATCCATCCTTTTTCCCTCTCTTTCTTCTTCCTTTTCTCTTCTTTTCTCTTTCTTCATCCTCCAGTCCGTCATATTCCTCCTGGAACCATTTGGACCTCTCCTGTTTGAATCGACAGACTCACTGTAATTCGCCTGCTCCGAGGCGCTTCACTTCCCTCTCTTCCTCCTCCTTACAGGTCATCACCAGCTTGATGTATCCGATGACTCTATCCCATGTCTCCTGGTTGCGGAGCAAGTACGGGACGAGATTCTCAGGTGTCAGTTGAGAAAACAGCCATTCATCCAACTCGGCGCGCTCTCTTCGGGTGTCGTTGCACGTGAACAGGGCGTGTTCAGCGTCATCCAAGTAGTCCCCGCATGACTGACATGCTGGGGATGTTCTCTCCTTGAACCGGGTCAGGCAGGCACCGAAGCAACCGTGATCACTCAGTGCCTGCGTCGTCCAGTAATCTATCTCTCCGTAGGTGCGTTCCGCCAACTTGGATACGTTACGGATCAGCCAATGCGTCCATCTGCCATGTGCAAATGGCGGATCACACTCAGTTTGCCACTGCTCAAGAGTGGTTTTCTTCTCGTTGTCGCGGATGATCTCCTTCATCGTTGGGGTGAGCACACGTTGGGGTCCGATCACTTTTCGCCGGTCCCAGATTCTCACTTGTTCCGCGACGAGCAAGTGGATGGGTGGCGTGCCCGCCAACACGCAAGCTGCGTCTCCTGACACGGTGCGGTAGGCACGAATGCTTCTCAGAGCCGCCCTTTGGTGGACGGGCCCCATCCTCTTCTCGATGACGGCCTTCTTCACCCTCTTCCCCCACACGGGTGCACCGTAGAGAATGATGGGAGCGCTCACGGTGTTGAGCAGTTTACGCCTCTTCTGTTTCGGTCCTCCGATGTTCGGCATCAGTCCCTGGAGAGCCGCTCTGACCCTGCTTGCCCTTTGCGCGGCTCCTTGGATGTGTTTCTTGAACGACCACTTGTCGTCGAGGCATACACCCAGATATTTCAGCTCTGTCTTGCGTAGTATCTCTTGCCCGTTGATGTAAAAATGGGGCAAGTCGAACTTTCTCCGTCTCGCGACCACTACGGTTTCGCACTTTGGAACAGCCTTCTCTAGGGACCTGCTGATCATCCACTCGTAGACTCGGGCGAGCGCCTCGTTCAAACGTCTACCCAAGAGATCCTCGTTGTTGGCCCAAACTATGAGTCCCGCGTCGTCCGCAAAAGCGACTATTATCACACTTTCTAGCAGTTCGATAGACAGGAGACTGTCGCACTGGGTGTTCCAGTTGAACGGCCAGGAAACTGATCCTCGTCCCATTCCGACGGACAGCTCTCAAACCTTTTGTCCCTCGTCGGTGTCGTATACGAGGGTCCTATTCCGTAGGTAGTCGCTCGTGACTGCTAACAGGTAGGGTGGCACTTTACCTGCCTGGGATTCGTAGAGACGTTCCCAGCTCGCGCAGTTGGATGCGTTCTTGATGTCCAACGCAATAATGGCGCAGAAGCCTCCTCTTCCCTGATATGGGTTCCCTACCGCCGATTGTACCCACTCTTGCACCGTTTCGATAGCATGTACCGTGCCGCGACCTTTCCGGAACCCAAACTGCATCGGTGATAGCCCGCCGCTGTCCTCGTAGGCTTTCTCCACCCTGTTGAGCACCATCCTCTCGTACATTCTCCCGATGTTGTCAAGCATAACGAGGGGGCGTTGACCTCCTTGACTTTCAGGTATCAGGACCAGCTTCTGGCGTTTCCACTCGTTCGGGAAGCTTTCCGCGCTCAGACAGATGTTGAAGAGGTCGAGGAGTGAGTCTGGCTCGGTTTTAAAGATCAGTTTCAGAGCCTCGTTTGGAATGCCATCCAGGCCAGGGGCCTTGTCGTTCGGCATTCTTTTCGCCACTATGAGATGCTCTTGCATAGTGAAGAGCGAGATGGGGTCTTCGCTCTCCGTAGGGAATGTGACTCTGGGTTTCCTGCTAGGAAGAGGTCTTCCACGATACTGCGCAAGGTTACTGCAATGGTCGGTGCTGGGTTGCCCCTCCGGGAGCGGACCTTTGACATGACCACGCGGTATGGCGTGGCCCAAGGGTCTCCGTTAACCATGTCGCACAGTTTATCCCAGCACTTCTCTTTGCTCCTCCGGATGGCTAGAACGAGGACCTTTTTTGCTTCTTTGAACGCTTTGTCATCTTCTGTCGCCAGCAATGGTCGTTACAGCTTCCTTGATCGCCACGTGGTCCTCCTTTTCTTGTTGTTCGTTCTTCATAGAGCCTTGATCTCTTCGGTCATGCAGTGCTCCGGTTTCCTCCAGATACATGATGTTGTCCTGCGAGGCATCGACGCATCGCAAGCTCCCGTGATGGCGGATGTCACGATTGCCACAGCCTCTTCGACGGTGGCGTTCCCCGGGAGATCGTCTGCTGCCTCGATCGATCTCCGAAATTCGCCCTCGTCTAGTTTGCGTACCTGCCACGCCGTCGGTCGTAGAGTACGAGCCGTCTGTACCTGTCTGTCAACCCTAAATCGAAACCGAACATGTCGATGGTCACTCAGTGTTTCCGTGTCTAGAACCTCCCACGATGTCATACGTCCCATGAGCGACGGGCTCATGAACGTCAGGTCGAGGATCGATGACGAACCACCCTCCTGGGACCGAGTGTCATGCCGATAATAAGTGATAACCCCCGTCTCGTTCGCGAGCACTAATCCTGATGCCTCAATGGCATCAGCGAGTATTACCCCCCGTCTATCGCGCGGCCCACCGCTCCAAGTCGGTTCCTTGGACTTGAAATCCCCCGCGATTATAACTGCCCCCCCCCCCCATTGCCTCACATCTTCTTCTAGGTCGTGGAGCTCGTCTTCAAATTCTTGCGGCTTTGGCGACGGCGAATAGTAGCAGCTGTAGACTGCCGGCTCTCTCTCTCTCTCTCTCTCTCTCTCTCTCTCTCTCTCTCTCTCTCTGCCAAAGATACATACATATACCTCCACGCTCTTCCATCTGATATAGCCAATCAAATAGCCCTAATAAGCCAAGATGCGTGTTCTGTAGCAGGATTTGCAACTGAGAATGAGCTGATTCTTAACGCGGACAGAACTGTCGCCATGATCCTCGGCAGTACCTTCGACACTGCAGTACTGGAGATAAACCAAGTCCCTTCCATAAATCTAGCCAGAACACCCCTGCCTTACTCATCACAAATGAAAATACTCGGAGTGACAGTGTCACCCGACTTGCACTGGGAGCTCCAGATTGATCAAATCTCCAAGAAAGTACACGGTGCATTGCATACATTACGTGCACTTGGGCACGCCCTCCCTCGAACCCTTCGGAAACAACTTGCACAAAGCCTTGTCCTCCCACATTTTTATCCCTCTGCCATCCTCCTTACAGGTCTCGAGAAGGGCCAAGTTCTTAAACTCCAAAGACTCCTCAATTTATGCGTCAGATACGTCGATGAAAACATCCCATGGAGAGAGCACATGACACCATACCGCCTCACTTTGAGTGGTTATCAGTTGCGAAACGACAAGAGTACCTGATCAGCTCTCTTGCAATTTCAATCCTCAAAACAGGTCTCCCACTCTACCTCCGCCCACGTTTTATGCGTACCCAAGATCTGCCCGGACTCAGACAGTCCGAGAGAGGAAACAGGCCTGAACTCTTCTACCCCGCACCCCGCACCGAGGCGCTGAACCAATCCTCCTCCATTGCGTACACCCGCTTCCTCAACACTCTTCCTCCCATCGATTTAGATGACTCTTCACCAACCCAAGTCAAAAACTTCATGCTCAACTACCAGTTACAGAGTGACAGGAACGAGTGGTTTGCTCGTGCAAAGAGAGAAAACCTTACACGTATCCCTTCTTCCCTATTTGAAGCCTTTGCTTCATTTGATGAACATGTGTGAGATTATAAGTCGATACCCGAGTGCACCTCCACTTCGCCGCCACGCTTCAACAAAATCTGCAAAGGACCAGCGAATTTCACTCATTGGGGTGTAAACTTACACAAAGTACGCAACATCACCCCGTCCAATTGTCCTCTTATGGTATCAATGTCTTAATATCTTCCGGCGAAATTAACCATACTACAAAATTGTTCACCAGCGCTTCCACATCTATTCTACTACGTCAGAATGTTCCAATCTTTTTATGTATTTTGCAAAAATGAGCAAATGGGGAACCTTCCGCCCGCTCTCAATATAAAAGTTTATCAATCTCTCTCTCTCTCTCTCTCTCTCTTTTTTTTTTTTTTTTTTTTTTTTTTAGGTGGTTGTAGGGTGAATACGCTGCGACGTAGCCACAGAGAGGTTCCGGACGGACAATTACGCCTGGCCGATACTTCTCAAGGCTTCCGAGCTGGATTCCGCATCGATGCGGCCATCCGTACCAGATAAACCCTCTCTCCCTTCCCCTTTGGCGCTGGCCATCGGACAAGGGAGAGATCCACCAACTTACCAATCCGGACCCGGCATCGCGTGAGCATTACTTCAGGACCGGTGGCGTCTCGCGCTCAGGATCGAGCGTCCCTCTTCTCACGACTCGCAGGTGTTGTTTCTCCTCCTTCGATCTTCTTCCATCTCTTCATTCTTCTTTCTTCTTTCTTCGATCTTCTCTCTTCTTCCTTCCCTCTTCAGTCCATCATATTCCTCCTGGAACCATTTGGACCTCTTCTATTTCAATCGGCAGAGTCACTGTAATTCGCCTGCTCCGAGGCGCCTTACTTCCCTCTCTTTCTCCTCTTTGCGGGTCATCACCAGCTTGATGTATCCGGTGAGTCTATCCCATGTCTCCTGGTTGCGGAGCAAGTACGGGACGAGATTCTCAGGTGTTAGTTGAGTACCCAGCCATTCATCCAGCTCGGCGCGCTCTCTCCGGGTGTCGCTGCACTTGAACAGGGCATGTTCGGCGTCATCCCATTCGTCCCCGCATGACTGACATGCTGGCGTTGTCCTCTTCTTGAACGTGGTTAGATAGGAACCGAAGCAACCATGATCGCTCAGTGCCTGCGTCGTCTAGTAGTCCATCTCTCCGTGGGTGCGTTCCGCCCACTTGGCTACGTCACGGATCAGCCGGTGCGTCCATCTGCCATTTGCAAATGGCAAATACCACTCAGTTTGCCAATGCTCAAGGGTGGTTTCCTTCTCGTTGTCGCGGATGATCTCCTTCATCGTCGGAGTGAGTACTCGTTCGGCTCCGATCACTTTTTGGCGGTCCCAGATCCTCACTCGCTCCGCGACGAGCAAGTAGATGGGCGGAGTACTCGCCAATACGTAAGCCGCATCTCCTGACACAGTGCGGTAGGCACGGATACTCCTCAGGGCCGCTCTTCGGTGGACAGGCCCCATTCTCTTCTCGATGATGGTCTTCTCTACTCTCTTCCCCCACACGGGTGCACCGTACAGCATGATGGAGGTAGTGACGGTGTTGAGAAGTGCGCGCCTCTTTTCCTTGGGTCCTCCGATATTCGGCATAAGCCGCTGGAGCGCCGCACCGACCCTGCTCGCCTTCTGGGCGGCTTCCTGGATGTGCTTCTTGAACGACCACTTGTCGTCGAGCCATACACCGAGGTATTTCAGCTCTGTCTTCCGTGGAATCTCTTGCCCGTTGATATAAAACCGGGGTAAGTCAAACTTCCTACGCCTTGTGACCACGATTGCTTCGCACTTCTTGACAGCGAGCTCCAGGAGCCTGCTAATCATCCACTCGTAGACTCGGGCCAGCGCTTCGTTCGCGCGTCTACCCAAGAGTTCCTCGTTGTCAGCCCATACTATGAGTCCCGCGTCGTCCGCGAAAGCCACTATTATCACTCCTTCTGGCAGTTCGATAGACAGTAAGCTG
Source organism: Eretmocerus hayati (assembly GCA_029851415.1). Classification (NCBI taxonomy): domain Eukaryota; kingdom Metazoa; phylum Arthropoda; class Insecta; order Hymenoptera; family Aphelinidae; genus Eretmocerus; species Eretmocerus hayati. Next base: position 37,389,136 of record CM056744.1, on the reverse strand, counting down.
TCATACTGGGTGTTCCAGTTGAACGGCCCGGAGACCGATCCCTGTCCGATTCCGGCGGACAGTACCCGAATCTCTTGTCCCTCGTCGGTGTCGTACACGAGGGTCCTGTTCCGCAGGTAGTCACTCGTGACGGCTAGTAGATAGGGGGGCACTTTACCTGTTTGGGATTGATAGACTCACTCCCAGCTCGCGCAGTTGAATGCGTTCTTCATGTCCAACGCAATGATGGCACAGAATCCTCCTCTTCCTTGGTATGGGTTCCCTACCGACGCTTGAACCCGTTCTTGGACCGCCTCGATCGCGTGCACAGTGCTCCGTCCCTTCCGGAACCCGAACTGCATTGGTGATAGCCCACCGCCTTCTTCGTAGGCTTTTTCCACCCTGTTGAGCACCATCCTCTCGTACATTTTCCCGATATTGTCGAGCATGCTGAGAGGGCGTTGACCTCCTTGACCCTTAGGTATCAGGACCAGCTTCTGGCGTTTCCACTTGTCCGGGAAAGATCCCGCGCTCAGACACATGTTGAAGAGGTCGAGGAGTAGATCTGGCTTGTATTTGAAGACCAGTTTCAGAGCCTCGTTTGGGATGCCATCCAGGCCAGGGGACTTGCCGTTCGGCATTCTCTTCGCTGCTATGAGTAGCTCTTGCATAGTGAAGAGCGGGATGGGGTCTTCGCTCTCCGTAGGGAATGTAACTCTGGGTTCTCCTGCTGGGAAGAGGTCTTCCACGATGGTGCGCAATGTTGCTGCATCGGTCGGTGCTGGGTTGCCCTTCCGGGGTCGGACCTTTGACATGACCACGCGATATGGCGTGCCCCAGGGGTCTTCGTTAACCATGTCGCCCAGTTCACCCCAGCACTTCTCTTTGCTCCTCCGGATGGCTAGAACGAGAGCCTTCTTTGCTTCTTGGTACGCTCTGTCATCTTCCGCCAGCGATGGTCGTTGCAGCTTCCTTGATCGCCATGCGGTCCTCCTTTTCTTGTTGCTCGTTCTTCGGAGAGCCTTGATCTCATCGGTGATCCAGTACTCTGGTTTCCTCCAGAAACATGGTGTTGTCCTGCGAGGCATCGACGCGTCGCAAGCTCTTGTGATGGCGGATGTTACCATCGCCACAGCCTCGTCCGAAGCGGAGTTCATCGGGAGATCTTCGACTGTTTCTATCGATTCCCGGAATTTTCCCTCGTCCAGCTTCCGTACCTGCCACCCCGTTGGTCGCGGTCTGCGTGTCGTCTGTCTCTGTCCGTCAGTCCTAAGTCGAAACCGAATATGTCGATGGTCACTCAGTGTTTCCGTGTCCAGAACTTCCCACGATGTCATACGTCCCATGAGCGACGGGCTCATGAACGTCAGGTCGAGGACCGATGATGAACCTCCCTCCCGGGACCGAGTGTCGTGCCGGTAATAGGTGATAACCCCCGTCTCGTTCGCGAGCACTAATCCCAATGCCTCCATGGCATCAGCGAGTATTACCCCCCGTCTATCGCGCGGCCCCCCGCTCCAAGTCGGTTCCTTGGAGTTGAAATCTCCCGCGATTATAGCTGGGCCCCCCCATTGCCTCACATCCTCTTCTAGGTCGTGGAGCTCGTCTTCAAATTCGTGCGTCTTGAGCGACGGCGAGTAGTAGCAGCTGTATACAGCTGTGCCCCCTATGGTCTTTCGGGCATAACCACGGCCACTAACAGCTGGTTCAGTCGCGCGGATCTCGGGATTCGTGATCTGAATTACAGCGGTCCCCCAGTGATCGAATGTGGAACGGGAAAGTTCGCGCTTCCGAGGCGGTTCGGAGATGATCAGAACATCGATACCCCCTTCTTTGGCGGCAGTGTGTAGGAGGTCACAAGCGTCCCCGCTCCTCCTGAGGTTGGCTTGGATGAAGTTAGCCATTTCTTCCCCCCCCCCCCCTGCGTCTATATGTCGCCCTCGCGTTTTGGTAGGCTATTCAGTTGCTGGAGCCTGACCTGTGGTCAGATCTGGTTCCGATAGCCACGCAGCTGAGGCATTTTGGTTTCTCTTTACAGGTAGCGGCGAGGTGTCCTGGTTCACCGCACTGGAAGCAGAGTTTCGGTTGACGTTCCTCTGCCTTCTCTTTTTTGCAGCCTGAGGCCTTGTGGCCATACTCTAGGCAGTTATAGCAGCGTGGGATGCCTCCCTTCTCGCGGATTCTCACTCTGCTCCATCCCACCTTAGGTTCTTTCCAGTCCAGGAAGCGGTGAGCGAGCCTCGCTGGGATGGACACAACCGCTGTTTGGGTGCCTCGGGAGCCGTTTCACAGGCTCTTGACTATTATGGCTCCATCCTCGTTTTCTGGTAGGGCCTTCGCGAGGTCCTTCTGCACTTTAGTTTTGTCGACATCGTAGTCGACTCCGAGAACCTCGAGGGTCATGCTATTTGCGAGGCAGTGGACGGCCCCTTCTTGCCCGACGACTGGTGTCAGAGCCGCTTTGATGGCTGCAGCGTCGGTGCCCTTCCTCAGTTCAATGAGGATTTGTCCTTCCTGTGTCTTGCGGATGCCCGTGACTTTAGAGCCCACTTCTTCATTAAGGTCATCCGTCTTTATCTTGCGCAGCATATCTGCGTAGCTTAACCCACCTTGGTTTGCCGTGACGAGAACGGCGTCGGATTTCGGTCTTCTTGGCTTCATCTTTGCCTTCTTTCCAGCGGTGTCACTTGATCGACCGCTTTTCTTTGCCCTCTTTGTATTCCTCTTAGAGACCACTTCCTGCCAAGGCCCGTCCTGCTTGGGCCTATTAGGAGTCGATGTCGAGCGCGGTGTTTCGAGGGCTCCCGATGGATGTCCGCGTCGCGTCCTCTTCGTATCGTGCTGTTTCCCTTGTCGCGATTCCGGTTTATTCGCCCCCCCTTCCCTGTGTGCCGCTCCCCGACGCGGCTGGCCCAGAGGGCTGCGCACTCCTCTTCATTTTTAGGAAATTCTCCGCTTCGAGAAGTGTGGTCTCAAAAGCCGCTCTCTTCCCTTTGTCTGCCGCAAGTAGGCCTTCGAGAGCGTGGCCAATCTTCTTGAGCTCTTCCATGTCGCCCTGAGTTCCTTCTGGGATGTTGGAGGCAGACTCGGCTATCCCTATGACCAAGTTCAGGTGGTCGAGGAGAAGATGAGTCTTCTCCTCCATCTGTTCTCGGCACATTTTCAAGTCCCTCCATCCTTCCATTAGATCGGGGGCCTTGTCTCCACTTCTTTGTCGACTGGCCTTCTCAGGTGTGGGGAACCGATCGATGTCCATATCCTCCGGTGTTTTTTGACCTTTTTCGAGTCCGCGGTCACAGTCCTTGGATGTGAGGGTGTCTTCTGACTTCTGGGACTCCGTGGTGGTGTTAGAGTCCCCTGAATCCGAGCTGGAATCGGCGGTATCGTCTCCCTTGTTCTTGTCTTGCGTAAGCTGGATCTTGATCGCGGGGTTGATCTTCATAAGCTTGTCTGCCGCCGCTTGCGCTTCTGCAGCAACCTTCGCGTTCTTCTCTTTTTCGCTCAAGAATGTGAGCTTCGATTGCTTCAGCATTCGCTTATCTACTTCCTCACCCAGACCCTTTCTCTTCCTGCTGTTCGGGGTGAGGTCTACTCCTTCCTGGTGTTGGTCCTTTCCTCCAACTATCTTCGCCAGAGGCGCATTTCCATCGCTTGTAGCTTTACGCGTGAGTCCACCAGCCAAGTGTGCCACTGGTAGCGCGCTTTGCATCGTTGGGGCCCCTCCCCCCCAAGATCCGAATGGGGCCCCGCTTTACTTGGGGAATTCTTGCCGTCAATGCTGGACATCTTCTTCTTTCTTCTTTTTCCAGGGCCTGGAATCGCATGCTGGCCGACCCCGGACCAGACCAGCACGGGTGTGGTGTGTTGTGTGATGCGTGTTCTGTATAATGTTGGTATGTCTGTGTAATGCTTGAGCAAGCGTAAGTATGGTGCGTGTAGAGTGTAGTGTCTGTGTTACTGTAAGTGTAGGACTCGGATCCGGAGGGGCGTCACTCCCTCAAGCTCCAAGTGCAACCCTAAGGTCACACCCAAAGCCCCCTACGGGTCTCTCTCTCTCTCTCTCTCTCTCTCTCTCTCTCTCTCTCTCTCTCTCGTCGCATTCGACTAGTCGAGGCGTTAGTCCAGCCTCATCTGGACTACTGCACGGTCACCTATCTTGACGCAGCGGACGAACAGCGGCAACGGATACAGCGACTGAGCAATTCATTTGTGAGATACATTTTTGATCTTAGGAGAGACGAGCACATCACTCCGTTTAGGGATAGCTTGGATTGGTTGCGTACTGATTCGCGGCGAATGTACTTTGCAGGCATTATTATGTATAAGATCATGCACATGAGGGAACCTGGTTACCTGTCTGCAATGTTTACCAGGCACCAATCCGAGCGCCCAGTGCGGGGAGATGCAAACGAACAGGAACTCAAAGTGCCTAAAGTGAGACTGAGGTATGAAAGAAGATCTTTCCAAGTTCTGTGTGCTCATTTTTGGAACTTTCTTCTTTCGGGTATTCGGCAGATACAGAAAATTTCATTCTTTAAGCAGGCTTCGAAGGAATTCATTCTATTGCAACCCTCCCAGAGGATTGACGTGGACAAGAGACAATATTCCAATCTTTGATACGTCTGAGCTCTTTTCCTTGGTATTTCATTTTTCTTCTTTTTATATTGAATTTTCAAGTATACGTGACATTCTGTCACTAGACTGAAGTACTCTGTGATATGTAATTGGGCTCCTGACTTTTAAAAAAACTGTTCAAATTCTAGTTTATTCACATCTGAGTGGATTTCTCGCGCACTCTGTGCAATCTGACTAGTCACGAATTGTGATATATGTATGATGAACCCTTGACCAAATATAAACGATTTATAATATATGTATTTCCGACGCGGGTCATATGTAACCATATGCAATTGGATATTTTTTGTCTACGGACGAATAAAAAGGAATCAATCAATCAATCAATCTCTCTCTCTCTCTTTTTTTTTTCTTTTAAGGTGGTTAAAAGGCAAAATCTGCCTCAGGATCCCTCGGATCCGTCCCCGGACACCGGACTGGTTCAGCTTACGCGGACTACGCATAGCCCACGCAGGCCATACCAGGCGGGACACGGGTTTGGGTGGGGCCCACCGAGAGGTGGGCCCGGCCGTGTAATATCCCTCTCCCCTCGATGTCCGATACCTAGGGCATCGGGCAATCAAGAAGGAGATCCACCTGCATCTACCATCTTATCCCGGAACCGCGTGAGCATTACTTCAGGATGAGCGGCATGTCTCGCGCTCGATTGCGAGCGTTCCTCTTCTCCATCTTCTCTCTTCGGCCACTTGTCGGCATCTTCTATCTTCATTCTTCATTGTTCCCTCTCTTTCTTCTTTCTTCTCTCTTCTTTCTCCTTTCTTCCCTCTTCAGTGCATCAGATTCCTCCTGGAATCATTTGGGCCTCTTCTGTTTTCTCTCTCTCTCTCTCTCTCTCTCTCTCTCTCTCTCTCTCTCTTCACTCAATCACGGAGTATTTGAAAATCGAGAAGATACTTGATCGCTTCCAGACTGGTTTTAGGCAACACCATAGCACCCAGACAGCTTTGTTGAAATTGACTGATGACATCAGAGTAGGTATAGACAGAAAGAAGATCACTCTGCTCCTACTATTCGATTTTAGCAAAGCTTTTGACACCATCTCACCATCCAAGCTGTTGAGGAAGCTACGACATCTTGGCTTCTCAAGATCGGCGCTCCTGTGGATAAAATCATATTTACAGGGTCGCACCCAACAAATCACTTCTAAAGGAGGCAAATCTGATTGGCTCGAAACCAATCTGGGTGTTCCACAGGGGTCCGTCCTTGGGCCTCTCCTTTTCAGCTTGTATGTGAATGACCCGGCTGGCTTGCTAGACGGAAAGTCGGTACATCATCTATTTTATGCGGATGATCTCCAAATTTATCTCAAAATCGAGGAAAATAAGATCATGGAAGGTACTGCTCGGCTGGGCGAAATAGGACGACTAGTTGCCGAGTGGGCCAGAAGTTCCGGCCTGTGTCTCAACGCTGGCAAGACCAAGGCAATCTACTTCAGCTCGGAGAGAAGTATCAAAGATCTGAAGAGAATGGACTTGCCAGGGGTTGAGATACAGGGAGGAAAGTTCATCCCGTTCAGTGATACGGTCGTGAGTCTCGGTGTTACACTTGACAGTGAATTGACATGGAAACCGCACATCGACCAAGTAACTAAGAAAGTCAACAGAGCCCTATACGGTCTGCGGTTTTTTAGGGCATGTATCACCAGACCTCTCCGAATTCGCCTAGTCGAGTCATTGGTTCAACCGCACCTAGATTATTGCGCGGTCGTGTACCTCGACGCCACGGACGAACAGCGGCAACGGGTACAGAGACTAAGCAATTCATGTGTGAGATATATTCTTGATCTTAGGAGAGACGAGCGAATCGCCCCGTTTAGGGAGCGCTTGGGTTGGTTACGTACTGATTCGCGGAGAATGTACTTCGCAGCTCTCTTGATGCATAAGATCATGCACTTAGGAGAACCTGGCTACCTAGCTGCGATGTTTACCAGGTACCAATCCGAACGCCCCGCACGGAGTGATCTAGAAGAGCGGGTACTCAAAGTTCCCAACATGAGACTTGAATATGGAAGAAGATCTTTCCAGGTTCAGTGTGCTCATTTGTGGAACTTTCTCCCTCCGGGCTTTCGGCAGCTTGGGAAGATATCATTATTTGAAGAGTCCTTAAAAGACTTCCTGTTAACACTATCCTCCCAGAGGATTGATGTGGAGAAGAGGCATTATTTTAATCTGTAATGGGAAGGGCTCTTCTTTAATTTAGTATTTTTACATGTGACCTCAGTCACCCAATTGGTGATCTATAGCTGTGATATTAGTGCGGGCCCTTACCCCTCTTTTTCTACTTCTAAGTATGCACCCAGACTAGTCACGAATTGTGATAATTATTGTCCTTGACCAAACCAGTAATTGACTGAAATTATCATTATTATTGTACATATATTATATTCATTCTTATACGTGTTATTACATTTCAACGGGCATATGTAGGTGTATGTAATTGTATTTTTTGTCTTCGGACGAATAAAGGACATCTATCTATCTCTCTCTCTCTCTCTCTCTCTCTGGCGGTAAGTGTTCCCGCACGCATCTAACATCGCTCCGTGTTCGAACATCAATTTAACCATCAAAACGTCGTCCCGAGTGGCACTTTTTTGCAGATTGGACTTCCTCCTGCAGGCTCATACCACTGGAGCATCACTGCATGGTTCCTGCTAGAGCCTGGGAGGAATAATTTCAATTCTGCACCTCAACAACAACATCGAACTGGCAGTGCTTGGCGCCAAAAGTGAATATTGTGCGCATGCTCGGAGGTCGTCTACTACGCTGACCTGCTACGACGCTGTACTGCTGTCTGCTGCGCGATGAGCGAAAACATCTGCTGTGTCTGCAATGGCACCTTACGCACAGGCAGCAGAGAATGCGGCATTTGCGATGGATCAGCTCATGTCAAGTGCTCGAGATCATCCCGAGGAGCAGTGACATGGTTGCAATGCCTGCAGGTGAGCGACACCAATATCGCTAATTCAACATCGAGTGCGTCAAGGCAGACGACTTCGGCCTCACAATTCAACACGCAAACAGCCAGAGAGAGAGAGAGAGAGAGAGAGAGAGAGAGAGAGAGAGAGAGAGAGAGAGAGAGAGAGAGAGAGAAGGAGAAAACAAGCCCACGAAGACGTGTGAGTAATCAGCCGTTCTCACACATGCGGCTCAGCTCGCGTGGCGCGTCAGGAAAGTCTCCCCTCGCCCCGCAACATACCACCACGGGCAGCAGCGCTGAGCTCCCCACCACCAGTGCCTCTCAAGCAATCGAGAGTCGACAGCTCACGCTAGCGGGGGGTATTCCGCCAGCTACTGCTTCGCCTCCGTTAAGTGGCGCCACCATCCACGAGTCCAGCAGAACAGAGCCCGCGAATATTCAAAAGTAGCAAGCCGATGCGCGGCTCACTACCGCCTCTCCGTCGCTGCTCAGTACACCACACGTGGATCATCCCGTCGGATCGGTGGAAAGCAATAGCCTCAACATTTCGGATCAACCTGCAGTAACAACTACGTCGACGTCGTCAAACTCTCCGGAACCAAAGTGGGTATATATACGGGAGAGTACTCTGGACCTATTCTACAACCAAAATGCCTTGCTTCAGAACCAGCTTGACGAAATAAAATCCCTCGTGATCCGAAAAAACGTTGCCACTACCTCTCCATCTTGCACATCAGCAGTAAGTGAGGTGGATGATCGATTGTTGGCACGTGTATCTTCTCTCGAGGGACTTATAGAGAAGCAAAGCTCTCAGCTGGAGGAGCTTCGCTTGGATCGACAGCTTCTTCTGGAGCAAAATTCCATCATGGCAGGCCCCATTTCTACCTTAACGGAGCTATTGTCAGGCTTCCAGAGTACTCTGCAAAATAGTAAATTTCGTAATGATGAGAATAGTAATCCTGAATCGACACATCAATCCTCGATTCCTAACACTGCCCCTATGATAAACGAGTCCCCTCACCCATACGTTCGGAAGCAAGGGCAGGGACTAGGCAATGACGGACTTGAGCGCTGTAAACTGATTATTAATGGTGTATCAAAAGAAGATTCTAAGGCCTCACCAGCACAGATATCTGATATTTCTTATGCAGTGCTTGAGTTTATTCTCCCCTCATTGGAAAGGGCAGACATTGCTGATGTCCGTGTCCTGCAACCGGGGCGTGCGTCTGGGGAGAGGACTCCAACACGTAATCGTGACTCGGTTCTATCTTCCCGAGCCTCAGCTGCCATCACGGGCAATTTACCATCATGTGTAGTCCAACTCTCCAGTAGTCGACTAGTCGGGAAAATGATTCGGGCTAAACGTTCAATCGATAATAATTATTTCACGGCCAACAATATCCAGCCTGACTTACTCGACCCAGATACGGAAGCTCATGTGCCAGACCATAGAATCTTTATGAATGAGATGCTCCACCGTGAACAATACAAAGAATTTATACGTTTAAGGTCGGTTGCACGCGGTTTGGGTCTTAAATACGTCTGGCACAGTGATGGGCGTTTCTGGGTTAGACGGGAAAATGGTGAGCAAGCGCGTACGTTCGAATCCCTTGCTGATCTGCAGTTCATTCAAACTACCTGTCGAAGTGGTCCGGAACGCACCTGTGCGTCCTCTAATAACACCCAGAGCTGCACTATCCTTCCGGAGCAAAATAAAGTTCCGGCAACAGAATCAGCAAGGACTCCCTGACTGGATACGGCTGCTGAAGAGCGACGAGGAAGGGGTAATTCTTTAAAAGCGGGATTTATCAACCTTAACTCCCAGACAGATAAGTTTGAGCATCTGCGCTTGCTCGTCGCTAACGATCCCTCCTATCATCTATTTGGGGTGTCCGAGTCGAAGCTAGATGAGTACGTGGATGACAGCTTCGTTCGAATTCCAGGTTTTTCGTTGTTGCGACAAGATCGCAACAGAGAGGGTGGAGGAGTTGCCTTGTATGTGCGCAATGATACCAAGATTGAGAAGTTGGTTTCGTCGGATACTTTTGGGCCGGGGGAACCTGGCGTGTCCGAATTCCTTTTTTGTAGCGTGCAGCGAGGCAGCTCACCCCCAATATTAGTCGCGGTAATCTATAGACCCCCTAAAATTGCCATGCAGAAGGATGATGGGCTGTTTGGCTCGTTACGCCGGCTGTGTGGTGATTACAGTCACAAAATCATTATGGGTGATCTGAACGCTGACTTGTTGGATACTGCTCATCCCGACACCAAGACACTGACTGCACTGACAGAAGAACTAGCCTTGCAGATAGTGCAGCATGGCCCGACTCATCAACACAACCCCAATGTATCTCATACATGGATTGATCACATCTACGTAGATGACAACGACACTATTACTGACTTTCACAACAGACACCTGCCCAGTTTTGGTGGGCACTCGGTCATTGACGTCACCATCAACGTCTTCACCCCTACTCCGCCAAAAAATTCCTTAAAGTATAGGGATTTTCGTAACATCACTCCGGAGATATTGAATGACCGTCTGCTCCGCTGTGACTGGACAGCTCTTGAAAATGCCGAAACCAGTTTGGAAGACGCAATTCACTGCTTGAATGAAAATTTAATGATCATTTTGAATGAATTAGCACCGGAAAAAACTATAAACCCGCGGAAAAATGATGCTCCTTGGATTGGTCCTGAGTTGAGAGTGCTCATGAATAAGCGAGACGCGACGCGCAGGCGTTGGGAGCGTATGCAACGCAACCAGTGCAAGTCTCCTGAGCTTCAAAATGAGTACTTTCGGCTTAGCGAAGAGGTCGATCTGCGCATTGAGCGAGAGCGTAATTCCTTCCTCCAAAACCATCTTTCAGACGCTCTTGATCAGAACAAGAATATTTGGAAGGAGACGCGCGATCTCGGCCTCTTGCCCAAGAGCAAAGAAGAAGAACTTCACGGTTTCACACCGGATGAGTTGAACGCTCACTTTGCGGGGGTTTCCGTTTCGCCTCACGAAAATATCAATGAAGCAATGGACGATATTAACTCTGCACCGGAGGAGGGGTTTAAATTTAAGCCCACAAATTTCAATGATGTAGTCCTTGCTATTAAAAATTTCTCCTCGCAGGCCCGCGGGGTGGATGGGATCTCCCAGAGCGTGATCGCGAAGGCTCTTCCGGCAATTGGTGATCTTATTGTACATATTTTTGATTCCTCTTCCGCTCATGACGTTTTTCCCGAAGCTTGGAAGCAAGCGCAGCTGATTGCATTGAAGGAGACTGGAGCTCCATCAACGGTCTCGGACTTTCGTCCCATAGCGCTGCTGTGCTTCCTTTCCAAGGTTCTGGAAAAAATTGCACATGACCAAATCACGGAGTATTTAAAAGTAGGGAAACTTCTTGATCGCTTCCAGACTGGTTTCAGGCAGTACCATAGCACCCAGACAGATAAGTTGACGGATGACATCAGAGTAGGCATTGATAGGAAGAAGATCACCTTACTCTCACTATTCGACTTTAGCAAAGCTTTCGACACAATAACACCGTCAAAGCTGTTGTGGAAGCTCCAAAACCTTGGATTCTCAAGATCGGCACTCCTGTGGATAAAATCATACTTACAAGGCCGCACCCAGATAGTCACTTCAAAATCTGGTAGTTCTGATTGGCTCGAAACCAATCTGGGTGTTCCACAGGGGTCCGTTCTCGGGCCTTTACTCTTCAGCTTATATGTTAATGACTTACCTGGTTTGCTAGACGGAAAGTCGGTATATCATCTATTCTATGCGGATGATCTTCAAATTTATCTCCAACTCGAGGAAACTAAGATCAAGGAAGGCATCATTCACTCGGCTGGGAGAAGTAGGACGACTAATTGCTGAATGGGCTAGAAGTTCCGGCCTGCGTCTCAACGCTGGCAAGACCAAGACAATCTTCTTCAGCTCTGAGAGGAACATCAAAGATCTGAAAAGAATCGACTCGCCAGGGGTTGAAATACAGGAAGGAAAGTTCATTCCGTTCAGCGATACGGTCGTGAGTCTTGGTGTTACACTTGATAGTGAACTGACGTGGAAGCCGCACATCGACCAAGTAACTAAGAAAGTGAACAGAGCCCTTTACGGATTGCGGTTTTTTAGGGCGTGTATCACCAGACCTCTCAGAATTCGCCTATTCGAGTCCCTGGTCCAACCGCATTTAGATTACTGCACGGTCGTGTACGTCGACGCCACGGACGAACAGCGGCAACGGATACAGCGACTAAGCAATTCATGTGTGAGGTACATTTTTGATCTTAGGAGAGACGAGCACATCACCCCGTTTAGGGAACGTTTGGGTTGGTTACGTACTGATTCACGGAGAATGTACTTCATAGCTCTGTTAATGCACAAGATCATGCATTTAGGAGAGCCTGGCTACCTAGCTGCGATGTTCACCAGGCACCAATCCGAACGCCCCGCACGCGGTGATGCAGAAGAGCGGGTACTCAAAATTCCCAATATGAGACTTGAGTACGGAAGAAGATCATTCCAGGCTCAGTGTGCTCATTTGTGGAACTCTCTCCCTCCGGGCTTTCGTCAGCTGGGGAAAATATCATTTATCAAAGAAGCCGTGAAAGATTCCTTCCTGACACAGTCTGCCTAGAAGATTGACGTGGAGAAAAAGCAATATTTTAATCTGTGATGGGACGGGCTCTCCCTCCGATTAGAGTTCTTATTTATGTGACTTTTCGTCACTTGATTGACGTAATGGAGCTGTGATATAACTGTGAGTCCTTACCCCTTCTCTTAGAATTATGAGTAGTTTTTGTGTATTTGTTTTGACTAGTCACAAACTGTGAAACTAATTGTCCTTGACCAAACCAGTGATCAACTGAATTCATCATGTGTGCAAATATGATTTCCTTGTGCTCGTTATTTCAACGGACATACGTAAACATATGTAATACGATTTTTTGTCTTCGGACGGATAAAGGACCATCAATCAATCAATCAATCTCTCTCTCTTTTTTTTCTTTTTGAAGTGGAGTACAAGGGAAAAATCTGATGACAGGACATCCCTATTGTATGTCCCACCGGCAGACCATGAGCGCTTTCATTTGGCCCACCCGGTGAACCGGGTGAGCATGAATCCAGCGCCCCTGTGCCCTGGGGGCTAAAATCTTCTGCTCCCAGCCCTACAGTGTTGGCACGCCATCACTGGAGGACTGGGGGCAGCTAACCACTATCTAACCAATCCACCCCGGAACCGCGTTAGCATCACTTCCAGGTGGGAGGCGTATCGCGCTCAAGATCGAGCGACTCTCTTTTCTCACGCCTCGCTGCTGTCGTTGCTCCTCCTTCAATCTTTTCCTACTCTTCTTCCTTCGATCTTCTCTCTTCTTTCTTCTCTCTTCTGTCTTCTCCATTCTTTCTTTTTCCTCCTTTCTTCTCTCTCCAATTCATCGAATTCCTCCTGGAATAATTGGGACCTCTTCTATTTGAATCGGTAGACTCACTGTCATTCACCTGCTCCGAGGCGCCTCACTTCCCTTTCTTTCTCCTCCTTACGGGTCATCACCAGCTTTATGTATCCGGTGACTCTATCCCATGTCTCCTGGTTGCGGAGCAAGTGCGGGACGAGGTTCGCAGGTGTTAGTTGAGCATCCAGCCATTCATCCAAGTCGGCGCGCTCCCTTCGGATGTCGTTGCACGTGAACATGGCGTGTTCAGCGTCATCCCGGTTGTCCCCGCATGACTGACATGCTGGGGATGTCCTCTTCTTGAACCGGGTCAGGTAGGCACCGAAGCAACCGGGATCACTCAGTGCCTGCGTCGTCCAGTAGTCCATCTCTCCGTGGGTGCGTTACGCCCACTTGGCTACGTCACGAATCAGCTGGTGCGTCCATCTGCCATTTGCAAATGGCGAATCCCACTCAGTTTGTCATTGCTCAAGAGTGGTTCCCTTCTCGTTGTCGCGGATGATCTCCTCCATTGTCGGAGTCAGCACTCGTTCGGCTCCGATCACTTTCTGGCGGTCCCAGATCCTCACTCGCTCCGCGACGAGCAAGTGGATGGGCGGAGTACTCGCCAGTATGTAATCCGCATCCCCTGACACGGTGCGGTAGGCACGGATACTCCTCAGGGCCGCTCTCCGGTGGACAGGCCCCATTCTCTTCTCGATGATGGTCTTCTCTACTCTCTTTCCCCACACGGGTGCACCGTACAGCATGATGGAGGTGGTGACGGTGTTGAGAAGGGCGCGCCTCTTTTCCTTGGGTCCTCTGATATTTAGCATAAGCCGCTGGAGCGCCGCACCGACCCTGCTCGCCTTCTGGGCGGCTTTCTGGATGTGCTTCTCGAACGACCACTTGTCGTCGTGCCATACACCGAGGTATTTCAGCTCTGTCTTCCGTGGGATCTCTTACCCGTTGATATAAAACCGGGGTAGGTCAAACTTCCTACGCCTTGTGACCACGATTGCTTCGCACTTCTTGACAGCGAGCTCCATCTCTCTCTCTCTCTCTCTCTCTCTCTCTCTTTTTTTTTTTTTTTTTTTTTTTTTAGGTGGTTGTAGGGTGAATACGCTGCGACGTAGCCACAGAGAGGTTCCGGACGGACAATTACGCCTGGCCGATACTTCTCAAGGCTTCCGGGCTGGATTCCGCATCGATGCGGCCATCCGTACCAGATGAACCCTCTCTCCCTTCCCCTTTGGCGCTGGCCATCGGACAAGGGAGAGATCCACCAACTCACCAATCCGGACCCGGCACCACGTGAGCATTACTTCAGGACCGGTGGCGTCTCGCGCTCAGGATCGAGCGTCCCTCTTCTCACGACTCGCAGGTGTTGTTCCTCCTCCTTCGATCTTCTTCCATCTCTTCATTCTTCTTTCTTCTTTCTTCTTTCTTCGATCTTCACTCTTCTTCCTTCCCTCTTCAGTCCATCATATTCCTCCTGGAACCATTTGGACCTCTTCTGTTTCAATCGGCAGAGTCACTGTAATTCGCCTGCTTCGAGGCGCCTTACTTCCCTCTCTTTCTCTTCTTTGCGGGTCATCACCAGCTTGATGTATCCGGTGAGTCTATCCCATGTCTCCTGGTTGCGGAGCAAGTACGGGACGAGATTCTCAGGTGTTAGTTGAGTACCCAGCCATTCATCCAGCTCGGCGCGCTCTCTCCGGGTGTCGCTGCACTTGAACAGGGCATGTTCGGCGTCATCCCATTCGTCCCCGCATGACTGACATGCTGGGGTCGTCCTCTTCTTGAACCTGGTTAGATAGGAACCGAAGCAACCATGATCGCTCAAGGCCTGCGTCGTCCAGTAGTCCATCTCTCCGTGGGTGCGTTCCGCCCCCTTGGCTACGTCACGGATCAGCCGGTGCGTCCATCTGCCGTTTGCAAATGGCGAATCCCACTCAGTTTGCCAATGCTCAAGGGTGGTTTCCTTCTCGTTGTCGCGGATGATCTCCTTCATCGTCGGAGTGAGTACTCGTTCGGCTCCGATCACTTTTTGGCGGTCCCAGATCCTCACTCACTCCGCGACGAGCAAGTGGATGGGCGGAGTACTCGCCAATACGTAAGCCGCATCTCCTGACACAGTGCGGTAGGCACGGATACTCCTCAGGGCCGCTCTTCGGTGGACAGGCCCCATTCTCTTCTCGATGATGGTCTTCTCTACTCTCTTCCCCCACACGGGTGCACCGTACAGCATGATGGAGGTAGTGACGGTGTTGAGAAGTGCGCGCCTCTTTTCCTTGGGTCCTCCGATATTCGGCATAAGCCGCTGGAGCGCCGCACCGACCCTGCTCGCCTTCTGGGCGGCTTCCTGGATGTGCTTCTTGAACGACCACTTGTCGTCGAGCCATACACCGAGGTATTTCAGCTCTGTCTTCCGTGGAATCTCTTGCCCGTTGATATAAAACCGGGGTAAGTCAAACTTCCTACGCCTTGTGACCACGATTGCTTCGCACTTCTTGACAGCGAGCTCCAGAAGCCTGCTAATCATCCACTCGTAGACTCGGGCCAGCGCTTCGTTCGCGCGTCTACCCAAGAGTTCCTCGTTGTCAGCCCATACTATGAGTCCCGCGTCGTCCGCGAAAGCCACTATTATCACTCCTTCTGGCAGTTCGATAGACAGTAAGCTGTCATACTGGGTGTTCCAGTTGAACGGCCCGGAGACCGATCCCTGTCCGATTCCGGCGGACAGTACCCGAATCTCTTGTCCCTCGTCGGTGTCGTACACGAGGGTCCTGTTCCGCAGGTAGTCACTCGTGACGGCTAGTAGATAGGGGGGCACTTTACCTGTTTGGGATTGATAGACTCGCTCCCAGCTCGCGCAGTTGGATGCGTTCTTCATGTCCAACGCAATGATGGCACAGAATCCTCCTCTTCCTTGGTATGGGTTCCCTACCGAACCCGTTCTTGGACCGCCTCGATCGCGTGCACAGTGCTCCGTCCCTTCCGGAACCCGAACTGCATTGGTGATAGCCCACCGCCTTCTTCGTAGGCTTTTTCCACCCTGTTGAGCACCATCCTCTCGTACATTTTCCCGATATTGTCGAGCATGCTGAGAGGGCGTTGACCTCCTTGACCCTTAGGTATCAGGACCAGCTTCTGGCGTTTCCACTTGTCCGGGAAAGATCCCGCGCTCAGACACATGTTGAAGAGGTCGAGGAGTAGATCTGGCTTGTATTTAAAGACCAGTTTCAGAGCCTCGTTTGGGATGCCATCCAGGCCAGGGGACTTGCCGTTCGGCATTCTCTTCGCCGCTATGGGTAGCTCTTGCATAGTGAAGAGCGGGATGGGGTCTTCGCTCTCCGTAGGGAATGTAACTCTGGGTTCTCCTGCTGGGAAGAGGTCTTCCACGATGGTGCGCAATGTTGCTGCATCGGTCGGTGCTGGGTTGCCCTTCCGGGGTCGGACCTTTGACATGACCACGCGATATGGCGTGCCCCAGGGGTCTTCGTTAACCATGTCGCCCAGTTCACCCCAGCACTTCTCTTTGCTCCTCCGGATGGCTAGAACGAGAGCCTTCTTTGCTTCTTGGTACGCTCTGTCATGTTCCGCCAGCGATGGTCGTTGCAGCTTCCTTGATCGCCATGCGGTCCTCCTTTTCTTGTTGCTCGTTCTTCGGAGAGCCTTGATCTCATCGGTGATCCAGTACTCTGGTTTCCTCCAGAAACATGGTGTTGTCCTGCGAGGCATCGACGCGTCGCAAGCTCTTGTGATGGCGGATGTTACCATCGCCACGGCCTCGTCCGAGGCGGAGTTCATCGTAGTCCGGCGGCCGAGCATGGTTCCGTAGCATTTTGTATGTGACCGGACAAAAGTTGTGTATTCCCATGTATTTTGACCCGCTGAATCCGATTTTCGATGGTGGAAAGTCGGAAAAGTGGGCCAAAAATTGTTATTAACAAATTATTGTTAACAATCGTAAAATTGATTTTTTCGCTCCGGAAAAATTTTTTCTATATTTTTTGGCACATTTTGAATCAAAAAGGTCTCCACATAAATTTCATGAAAATGCACCGTTTTCCCGTGAAAGAATCGGAAAGTTTCAAAAAACACGATTTTTTCAATTTTGCAACAATTGTTGCTCGGCGGTGCAACGGAATTTTTTGATCCACCATGGCGCAAATTGATCCTTGAAGCCTCTCCCACTGATAGAAACCCCAAAGAAGTCAGTATGCTACCTCCTGTGAGTGTAAAAACGTCGAGAGCGACCCTCTATTTTTGGTGCATTTCTCGCTATACATACACTTACCCATACCCAAGCTCGCGACATCATTCCCTTCCGTGGGCTTCGTGCGCTAGCGTCTTATGTAGACAAATAATTCCTCGTATTTTCGCGTACGTGTGTGTGAAAACTTCTTGGGAAACTCTTGGAAAATTTCGGAAAATTCATTGTAAAAAATTTTATAAAAAACACGAAATTGACTCTGATAAAACAAGAACGCTGTGACCTCTTTGAGTGGAACGGTTCAGGAGATTTTGGGAGAATACAACAGTCATCAATGATTTTCACGTCGGATGTATGACATACGCGTTTATATCAGCGTCGAATCAAACTAAATCTTTTGATCCGAATACCGGGTACTATAGTAGGGAAAAAATACTTTCATGTACTGGGGTGAATATTAGTATGTCAAGAATCGATTACAAAATCATGAAGATGCTACTTCATTCTTGCATTTCTGACCTCTTTGGCAAAAGCAAAACGAGCAACAATTTACTCCAGGTGCTACACATACACAAGTTGATTTAGAGTAAACCTGATGGCCCTGGCAACTTGGGATCAACTCTGATGGTGGAGGAGTGAGAATTTCCACCCTAGCAGGTACCATCGCGCCATCTTTTAAAACATACCCAAATTCCAACGGATTAAGCACTATAGCATCTGGGCGCTATACGTTTTGATACCAGTCCTCCGCGCTGTTGGACACTTCATTTGAGCGATCTGTTATTTCAACTTATACTTAATAGTATCAATTTTTCGTGGTGACTAGAATTTTTACTGATGGATGGAACTGCAAGCAAGTTCAATCCAGCCAGAAGTTCGCGCGCAGCACAACTTCTCACGGCGGGAGATTTGAATCCTCACATGGAACATAGTATGGTAGACTTTGCTGACAACGAAGAAATCGGAGAGAATGCTTCTCTCTTTTATCAAATAATTGTTATAGCGCTGTTGATATCATACATTTTGTAGAGTAATCATCGGAGTTGAGAAAATTTGCATCATTGTTGAAATCAAGGTCTGTACGTATCAATATTATTGAGGTCACCACGACTCGGTATTCGGATCAAAAGATTTAGTTTGATTCGACGCTGATATAAACGCGTATGTCATACATCCGACGTGAAAATCATTGATGACTGTTGTATTCTCCCAAAATCTCCTGAACCGTTCCACTCAAAGAGGTCACAGCGTTCTTGTTTTATCAGAGTCAATTTCGTGTTTTTTATACAATTTTTTACAATGAATTTTCCGAAATTTTCCAAGAGTTTCCCAAGAAGTTTTCACACACACGTACGCGAAAATACCAGGAATTATTTGTCTACATGTGACCCTAGCGCACGAAGCCCACGGAAGGGAATGATGTCGCGAACTTGGGTATGGGTAAGTGTATGTATAGCGAGAAATGCACCAAAAATAGAGGGTCGCTCTCGACGTTTTTACACTCACAGGAGGTAGCATACTGACTTCTTTGGGGTTTCTATCAGTAGGAGAGGCTTCAAGGATCAATTTGCGCCATGGTGGATCAAAAAATTCCGTTGCACCGCCGAGCAACAATTGTTGCAAAATTGAAAAAATCGTGTTTTTTGAAACTTTCCGATTTTTTCACGGGAAAACGGTGCATTTTCATGAAATTTATGTGGAGACCTTTTTGATTCAAAATGTGCCAAAAAATATAGAAAAAATTTTTCCGGAGCGAAAAAATCAATTTTACGATTGTTAACAATAATTTGTTAATAACAATTTTTGGCCCAATTTTCCGACTTTCCACCATCAAAAATCGAATTCAGCGGGTCAAAATACATGGGAATACACAACTTTTGTCCGGTCACATCCAAAATGCTACGGAACCATGCTCGGCCGCCGGACTATCGGGAGATCTTCGACTGGTTCTATCGATTCCCGGAATTTTCCCTCGTCCAGCTTCCGTACCTGCCACCCCGTTGGTCACGGTCTGCGTGTCGTCTGTCTCTGTCCGTCAGTCCTAAGTCGAAACCGAATATGTCGATGGTCACTCAGTGTTTCCGTGTCCAGAACTTCCCACGATGTCATACGTCCCATGAGCGACGGGCTCATGAACGTCAGGTCGAGGACCGATGATGAACCTCCCTCCCGGGACCGAGTGTCGTGCCGGTAATAGGTGATAACCCCCGTCTCGTTCGCGAGCACTAATCCCAATGCCTCCATGGCATCAGCGAGTATTACCCCCCGTCTATCGCGCGGCCCCCCGCTCCAAGTCGGTTCCTTGGAGTTGAAATCTCCCGCGATTATAGCTGGGCCCCCCCATTGCCTCACATCCTCTTCTAGGTCGTGGAGCTCGTCTTCAAATTCGTGCGTCTTGAGCGACGGCGAGTAGTAGCAGCTGTATACAGCTGTGCCCCCTATGGTCTTTCGGGCATAACCACGGCCACTAACAGCTGGTTCAGTCGCGCGGATCTCGGGATTCGTGATCTGAATTACAGCGGTCCCCCAGTGATCGAATGTGGAACGGGAAAGTTCGCGCTTCCGAGGCGGTTCGGAGATGATCAGAACATCGATACCCCCTTCTTTGGCGGCAGTGTGTAGGAGGTCACAAGCGTCCCCGCTTCTCCTGAGGTTGGCTTGGATGAAGTTAGCCATTTCTTCCCCCCCTGCGTCTATATGTCGCCCTCGCGTTTTGGTAGGCTGTGCAGTTGCTGGAGCCTGACCTGTGGTCAGATCTGGTTCCGATAGCCACGCAGCTGAGCCATTTTGGTTTCTCTTTACAGGTAGCGGCGAGGTGTCCTGGTTCACCGCACTGGAAGCAGAGTTTCGGTTGACGTTCCTCTGCCTTCTCTTTTTTGCAGCCTGAGGCCTTGTGGCCATACTCTAGGCAGTTATAGCAGCGTGGGATGCCTCTCTTCTCGCGGATTCTCACTCTGCTCCATCCCACCTCAGGTTCTTTCCAGTCCAGGAGGCGGTGAGCGAGCCTCGCTGGGATGGACACAACCGCTGTTTGGGTGCCTCGGGAGCCGTTTCGCAGGCTCTTGACTATTATGGCTCCATCCTCGTTTTCTGGTAGGGCCTTCGCGAGGTCCTTCTGCACTTTAGTTTTGTCGACATCGTAGTCGACTCCGAGAACCTCGAGGGTCATGCTATTTGCGAGGCAGTGGACGGCCCCTTCTTGCCCGACGACTGGTGTCAGAGCCGCTTTGATGGCTGCAGCGTCGGTGCCCTTCCTCAGTTCAATGAGGATTTGTCCTTCCTGTGTCTTGCGGATGCCCGTGACTTTAGAGCCCACTTCTTCATTAAGGTCATCCGTCTTTATCTTGCGCAGCATATCTGCGTAGCTTAACCCACCTTGGTTTGCCGTGACGAGAACGGCGTCGGATTTCGGTCTTCTTGGCTTCATCTTTGCCTTCTTTCCAGCGGTGTCACTTGATCGACCGCTTTTTTTTGCCCTCTTTGTATTTCTCTCTCTCTCTCTCTCTCTTTTTTTTTTTTTTTTTTTTTTTTTTTTTTTTTTAGGTGGTTGTAGGGCAAATACGCTGCGACGTACGAAGGAGAGGCACCGGTCAGCCAAACACGGCTG